>ML805758.1:122822-157227 GCA_009831015.1 Picea engelmannii
GGAATGTTTAGGTCTAAAACCTGCTTGCCCTTTAGCACGTTTATCTCTTTCTTCTGCCCACTTGCTGATTCTCTTTTCTAACATGCTTCCAAAAACCTTTGCAAACAAGGGGTTTATCATTATGGTTCTATAATTGGAGGGATGATAAAATTCATTGGAGAATGCAAAGTATACAACAGTTACTGAGGTCCGAACATCAAATCAATGACAAACTTGCAGGTCAGAGACAGTGACTGTTGGATTGCTTGTGACAAACTTACACATCAGAGACAATGATCGTAGGATTCGCCTGTGAAAAACGATACTATGTTTTCAATTTTATGTTACGGTTTAATGGACCAAATCTGAGACTCAAAATCTGTCAGACAAATTTTTCTGATACTTGAATACTTTAACTCAAAATTTGTCGGACAAATTTTCCTGATACTTGAATACTTCATCGTATTTGTTTACTCAGGCCACTGAAGTGTCGGGAGCATGGAAGCAATAATCAGTCTGCTACACAGTATTCAATGCTGCAGTTGTTGATATATATATATTTTTAGATCATTTTAGTATATACTGTTCAGGATATATCTGATGGTGTATACACCATTATCCCAGTATTGAATGCTGCTTAGCAGGTTGGTCATTTTCTATGTATCTTTATTGAGTCAAAATTTAACTTTGTCCAAATAGTTTCCAAAGATTCATTAGAAATTAAAAAAAATGGAACGATTGAGGTTGGTTAATATTGATCATTTTCTATGTATTTCTATTCAGGCAAAATTTAGCTTTGTCCAATAGTTTCCAAAGATTCACTAGAAATTAAAAAAAGATGGAATGATTGAGGTTGGTTAATATTGGCCATTTTCTATGTATCAATCAAAATTTAGCTTTGTCCAAATAGTTTCCAAAAATTTACTAGAAGTTAAAAAAGAATGGAATCATTGAGGTTGATTAATATTGACCATTTCTATGTATCTTTATTTAGTCAAAATTTAGCTTTGTCCAAATAGTTTTCAAAGATTCACTAGAAGTTAAAAGAAGATGGAATGATTGAATAACATATAATTTATGAAATGAAATAAGTGAAAAACATATTGTTTGATGATGTATTTCAGTAAACTTATGTAAATATCACAAATAAAAAACTTATAAACCATAACCAATTCCATCCAAAATATTTCACTATTGAGCTCAAACAACTATAACTGAATGAGCCACAATATATGGCATATTTACTTCTCATAGAATACACTGCAATCTAAACAAGAGTGGAGGCCTTTGGTACCATGATAATGATAGTTGTAATTTTCTCTATAACACTTACCTTTAAAAAGATATAAACAAAAATACAAGTAAAAGAATAGAACATATCAAAGCACTCTGAAAAAAATGCATGTACCTTTCATATAGGACATTGAGAATCCGTCATGTTAATTAGCAATTTTTCACACTTCAGATCCATGATTGATTGGACATCCAACATGCTATCCAAAAGATGCATTCCATGTGAATCAACATTCAGTAACATAGTGTCATTGAGTCATTAATCATCACCATGGAGAAGATCTCTATGACCTAAAGGAGGGGACAACATAGGATATTTCTTAGTAGACACTTTTGAAATCCCCATTTTTGAAAATATATAGTGAGAATCATGCTAGCATACAAAATAAGTTATAGTTCCTCCATAGTCCATATCTTTGATCACTTTTGGATGGTCTAATTATATATGATTGGCCACCACCATAAGGGTTGTTCGAGAAAAAAAACAAAAAAAATAGGAACATTGGGAATAACATACTACTTAGACTAAATTGGTAAAGAAGATGATGGAGTTAACTATGGTCCTAATGTTATAGGAACACTTACTATTATTTTTTTAAAGAATGTGCCACATTAACTAGAAAATGTGACAGATTTGTAACATCTTGGGTAATTTATGTAGGAAATAATCATTGGGTGACACTTTCTTAAGCTCTTTAAGTCCCATACCACTTCTTTGAAGCATTGTGTGTAATCATTTTGTCCACATGTTGCATGGATGTATCTTGTATACAATTAGTGTGCTTCTTGAATATGATCTCTAAGATGCCATTGATGACATAAACATATATTTCCTTATAGTTCGTTGCATAAAAATGTATAAGATCATAATCAATTGTGGAGAAATATCTAAATAGCCTACACACACTCTTTCAATTTTCCAATTTCACCTTCTAAACCAAAAATCTTTCTTACCTCATCCTTCTTTCTCTTTTTCAACTCCATTTATCCCATGTAATTTTATTTCCCCCCAATAATAATCTTCATAGAAACATTTAACAAAGCCTTTTGCTTGGTGTATTAGAGGTGAAGTCGAATACTTATGGACTTATGAGGTGAATTTATTACATGAAATTTTCCTACAAGTTAATTTTACAAAAAAATATTGTGCATATGCATGTCCATACTCTCTTTTCCTTGGTCATGTTTTTCCCTTCCTCCCCCAACATTTTGCAATCTACCCACGAGCTCATCCATGAATACATGATAGATTGATAAACCAAAATTAAACAAATTAAGTTTGTTATTAAGGTATTTAAAACAACACACATCTACAAAATAGTGTGATTCTTTTCCAATAGAGTTGCACAACATTCATTACTGAATGCAAAGAAATGAGTAGCTAATAATTTTGGCTTTAATGGATGTTTCTCTTTCTTTCCAAAATAAGCTTAAGGATGTTAGAGATTGACATTCCTTCAAATACAAGACATAATATAACCAAGAACTTATAGGAAATGTAAAAATCCTATTCACAGGACCACCTCTTGCTCTTCTCCTTTCCCTCTACATCGTGCAATAACCAAAACATAGTTAGAAATGTTTTTAATAAGCATATTTCCATTAAAATTTATAGGTGTACTAGAGTTTCATTTTTAAAACATGTAATCCCATACATAGATGAACTAATGGTCAACTTTTCTAGTTCATCTTCTCACATTATGTCACTAGGACTATTGCTTGTGACCATGGAAACATCCCAATGCACAAGGAGAATGCAGGTACCTGACAACTATGGAGTTAAAATTAAGCCCTTAGTATCACTAACTCAAAATAAAAATAAATTTTCAAACTTTTTTATAGAGATGTTGTAATTTGTTGTCTTCATTCCTTTATCGTACTTGCAAATCATAGAGAGTTTATGTTAAGTTAATAAATGCTATTTTTCCTTGGAAAATAGATCTCCAGGAAATCATTGGGCACTTCCAGGAAAGCAAACAATGTAGATTTAGTGCACTTATGTGCTTAACCTAGTAGGGACATCAAGTGAGGCCCTCAAATATCAATAACATTGTAGAGGTATCCAACTCAAGGACTTGACCCTGAGCCCTCCTACTTGTAATTAACAACACTCAACCACTTGAGTTAGACCACCAAGATTACTAAGTCAATAAATATTACAAATTATGATTGAATTGGGTAGTACTTTGAATTAATGTCTCTTTATGGCTTGTTTCACTCTCTATAACCCTATACCAAATGTAAGACTTTCATATAGTGGGTGAAGCCTGAAGCTATGCTAGAGTTAAATCCAATTGAAGAGTAGGATGATACCTAGAAAAAAAATAGACAACACACGAGCCTACTCCAAAACCAATATTACTTGTCATAGGAAAAACTATGAAATCAACTTTCTCTTTTGTTGAAGGAATAACACGATAACAAATTTGATTCTTATAGTGTAGAAGAAAAAATGACAACAAAAAATGGTATAACATATTTTGCAATCATTACATTCCAAGAAACCACATTTTGTTTATGCATTTTGTCAAACACTTGTTGTACATCCACTACACTTTGACATTTAGCATATACACATCAATAATAGCATAACCCATAAACATGTTTGAATCAAATCCAACTTTGATAGAGTGGGTATGGACCTGCTTAACATCTGATAGACTCTCCAAGCTCAAACACAAACTTAAAATACTAGAAACTATGACTTGATCTTGCCTCATAATGCCATGTTGCAATTTGTTGAAAATTTACAATGCCTCCTTAGTATGCATGTGTTGCACATACCCTATTAGTATTACTAGTCCAAGTGATCACATTTTTCTCCAATATCTTATCAAAACTTTTGAGAGAATCATCAAAATACATATTGCTAGCATATCCTACAATCATCCTAACCCACAATAATACATATCATTTAGACATTTCATTAAACACTTGGCATACATCCTTCAATTTTACACGCTTAACATACATTTTCATAAATAAATTATCATATAACTTATTGGATTGAATCCACTTATAATCATATGCGATTAGAGTCACTTTCCTTCAAATATCGATTTTGACTTTATGCACTCCTATAAAAGACAAGCATAAATATTGAATGTACATTCAACAACAATGTTGGTATCAACATCATTGTAATACTAAAGAAACAAGTAGATATATATGTGATTTTATAACTTCAAGCTTACAAACCTCAAGATGGCTAATATGTGTATGAATTTCATATTCTCTAATCTCTTATATCATTGCATGCAATCAAATAGATGGATAAAAGTTAGCAATTTTAGAACACTGTTGAATGGTAGATTGATTGAAAATGTAAGGTGTCAATCATGACCTTCTACAAAAGTAATTTGTTATAATATATATAAATATTTTTTTCCAAATGACAAACTCTGGGCTTTGTGGAGTTTAACATTATAATACCCTATTTTCATAGGGATTTGATTAATAAATGGAAAAATTAAATTAAAAGTGGTATTGTTTAGTTTGGGTACTTTCAACCAATATATATTTATAGACAAACCCTAACAAACAAAAATTACCTGAAAAAAAGTAAAGTAGAAAAAGGTTCCAGTTCCTTAGATTGAGTCATTACTTAAGAGGCAAGCTAGGACGAGAATCTAAGTGAAAGTTGGTTGGCTAACATTGAAAGGTCTCATTAACAATGAGGCTAGTCCTAATTGAGCAGTTTTGATTTTCCAGTTTTTCCCAAGGATAGGGTGAGGTAGGAAGCTACAATGGCATATTCCTCAGGTAGTTCCAGTGGATACCCTATCCTGAGAGGAAGAAATATAGGGTTATGATTAGTGATGAGTTTATGAAGTGTTTCTTCAACATAGGTAGTTAGAAAAAAAAAATGTTTTTGTAATGTAATAATAATACAAAGTTTTTTAGTCGCTTATTATTTAATCCAAATAATAAGCATAAAAATAGTCTTTCCAAATTACAAAATGATACAATATGGTCACTATGTCAATCATCTAGGGAGAGTTGTTATGTTCCTATGCTATATGCACCTTGTAGTGCCACTTTAATACAATAGCAATTCATATAAATAATTATATTGTACAAACATGTACACTACATGCTATTGGGTGTGGTATACTGAAGCTTGGGCTCATCAATGCATATAAAATTAATTGAATATGAAACATCCTAATTAACATGATAAGGCATGCTAAAATGATTATTTTGTTACAAATAAATTAAATATTATTAATATATATTGACATAGTCATAGTGATTAAAATCTGGACCAGGGGTCAAAATTTTGCTCAAAAAATAAAAATTCTCGGAATTGCCTCAAAACGAACGGGTGCGTAGCCCTCGTCGTCACGAACCCAATGCGACTCGTTTGGGTTCAAACGAGCGTCGGATGAGAGAGATATCACGTTCTATTCAAATCGTCAAATAGGCAAAACAAATTATGCTGACTGTACAGTCCATACAGTCCGTACAGCTGACATGACAGAGGCCGTACGATGATGTGGTGGAGACCGTACGCTGAGGTGGCAATTGGTGACATGGAATTCATTTATTGGCAGATGTGGACAAATCCTTTTGTGACACGTGGCATCTTTTTGGTTAAGTGGTTTGGTGCCACGACCCAGTCGTGGGCTGCCACGTGGCACCCTGTTATTGGTTTGGTTGTTTGTTTAGAAGTTATGGAGTCCGTGGGGATCGAACCCCAGACCTCCCCACCGTGCATAGCCTTTGCAAAGTCCACGCTGCCAACGTACCACACCATGTTCCTTATTATATATATGGTTTTATAATTATTTAAGTTTGAATATATGTGAGTTGGGGCGCGTCCGGGCTGGGGCTTAGCCCCAGCCCCCGGTCGTATAAACCATACCATATGACCTACACTTTGTGTGCGTGGGTTTATATTTTCAAACGGTTACAACACACGCCCGCCACTTGTCTCAACCACATTCGCTCTTGGAACCTTGGCCCCTTTTCGTATGAGCGCACGGTCACATGGACCCATATGCCCATGGTTTTGGCAATTAGGGGCTGGGCACGCCCTAACCGTCCTACAGTTTCGCCTGTTTTACGGTTATGCGTCGGTGCTAGGTTTTAGCACGATTTTGAGCGCGTGAGCTAGGTTGGACGTATAGAGGTGCGTTTTGGTGAACCAGAGACAACAAGCTTGAAGGAAGAAAATGCAGGAAGCCTATCTTCTTCATTTTTTGGCCAAATGAGGTGTCGAAAAATCCCAGCTAGGGGTTTTTGGACGTTCTGAATCCATTGGCACTATTTTCAAATCCATTTGAAGACTTCTTTTGCAGTTTTTTCACCATTGAAGTTCCAGAGAGCTCTAGGGAGCTTAAAGCCTTCATTGAGTGAGGTCATGCTCAAATGAGCCTAAGTCTGTTTTATGTGACTGAATAGTCATTTTTGACTAATTGTAATGCTCTAAACACATTGGGATAGGTTTCAGATCCATTTGAGGACTTTTACAGGTGTTTTTTCCACAAGGAAGCTCAGGGAAGCTCAAGGCCACATGTAGAAGAGATCATGCCCGGATGAGCCATTATCCGTTTTCAGAGTTCTATTAGTCATTTTTGGGGTTTTTATGTATTCTGAACCCAATGGTACAGTCAGTATTTCCATTGGAGCTGAGCAGCAACTTGTAAAAGAATCTTTGACAAATTAATCCCAGAGAGCCAAGTCCATTGAAGGAGGCTCAAGGAGATGTAGCCCAAAGAGGGATGAACTCCTTTATCATGTTGTTATGGTTGTGAGTTTGCTGGTTTATTTGCTGCAAGTTATGTTTATTTTTCATATGTTTAAAACACATATTTAACCATTTAAAGGAAAATTTCCTCGCACATGAACATTTAAAAGAAGATGCATAAATTTGGCACATAATCTATCTTGCATATTTTAACACATTGAGCAAGGTCCTGAAAAGTTTATTTTAATGAAGTAGAGGGTGCTTGCATAGCATAACAAGTCAGCCCCCTATTTTCAAATCACATAGGCTAGTATATTTCTATTCTTGTAATACTCAATTATGATCTCCATATTAGTAATGTATATTTGTATATGATGAATGGCTAAAAGTCATATTAGTAATGTATATTTGTACACGATGAATGGCTAAAAGTCAAATGATATAATATATAAAGTGGTACATTGAATGATAATAATAATTAAAAATACATCACAGGCTGTAAAAGGAGAGGGACAAAAGAATGAGGGGATATGAATTCACAAGAGGGGAAAGAAAGTGGGATTAGGGGATAAGAGGAAGAAAAATATTATTTTATTGCTATCTTATGTTGTTTAACCTTGGATTTATTAAGCCTTTGATTTATGTTTATCCTAAGTTATTAACCTTGGGATTATTTTGCCAAAATAGAGATATGTGGGCTTCTCATGAAGGCACATGGTCTCTCCCATGCATGCAAATATTATCCACGATTTTTGGTTATGCAAGGGAAAAATTGGTGTTCATTTTACCTAGATTTTTGTGTCTCTAAGCCTAAGCTTCCATAGGATGGCTATGATAAATTATGGAAAGCTACTTCCATGAAACTATTTATGAATTATGGCTATATGAAGAGAAATTGTTGTCATTGAGAAAAAGTAATTAGAGTTGATAATCCATGGAGTCCCCAATAGTGAGATTTCATGTCCAGTCTATGTTGGAGCCTTGGGGGGAAAGTGGGATAGCGTGAGGCACTTCATGGTAGAGAAGGGGATCCCATTCCTTGGGTTATTCAAGATGATGGGGAAAGAAGGTTAGTGGATTGGGATAACTATAAGAGTTAATAGAGTGTCAGTTATGGGAATTGAGTTGTGTGAAGAGAGCTAGAGCCAACCATAGGAGATTTCACCCTTTTAGACTCATAGCCTTAGCTCGAGGGTGGACTCTATTGTAGAGAGATTAAGTGCAATATAGAGCTTATGATTGGGTGGAACATCCTTCTTATGCAACTAGTTGGTGGTTAATTCCTAGAAAGAAAAGTGTTCATTATTTATGTATGACTATGTCGAATTAATGTTATTTATGTTGGGAATTGAAATAATTTCTAGATGGTTCAATTATATTGAATGTTTAATCCTACATTGTCATGTTTGCATGCATTAATTAACTAATAGTAGGATGGTGAGGAAATTGGTATCAGAGCAAGAAGTTGGTGGAATTTTTTGGTTTCAATAAGTACCCCATATCCTCAACAGAGTACAAAGGGTATTGGGTACGTTACAATGTGGTATTAGAGATCCTAGTTACAACATTGGGGTTGTATGGGCCATAAATTAGATTGTATAAGAAGAAATTACAATCTATAAGACAAGTCACAAGTGTTTAATAAAAGGATTCATGGAGAATAATTTGTGAAAATGTCTAAAGCTTGCAAATGCTAGAGTAATGGATCCAAATCTTAGGTTTAGTATTATGAAAATGGTTGTGTAAGAAAGGATGAGTGAATTGGTGTGATATAAAGTTAGATCTCTTCAGGCCATATATTTGACAAAATTTTGTTGGAGAATAAGTATATAAAGATTGCAATGGTTAAGTTGAGAGATCTAATTACCCAATTGGAATGTTGCTAGAGAATTTCGACAGATTATGGGGGTGTAACTGAAGATAATCCCTAAATTTCACTTAGCCCTATGTAAAAATTTGGTAAAAAATGCATCTTACAAGCCATATGTTTAATAAAAGGGCCAAGGAATAAAAAATTCCTAAAGGCCTTAATTGAGAAATTAATGGCTCTAAAACATTTGAATGTGTTTTTTAATAGAGGATGCAAGTTGGTATGGAAGCAATGCAAAGAAAAATTGATGAAATTTTAAGTCCAGTCTGTGTAAAATTTGGACAAAATCTTGAAATTGGAAAAAATCCCCAATATTAGACGAGTTCAAAGGTTCAATCATCTACAGTTGAATCAAATTTGGCAAGTAATGGACCGAAATTTGGTATGAGAGAAAATTTACAAAATTGACGGAATTTCCCAATTTTGGATGAAGTGTAGAAAATTGGCTATGTGTTTAAATCCTACGTGGAGGAACCATGTGGAGTCTAAGACATAGGTGGTGAATAGGGAGGAGCCAAGTAACATGGTAAAATGGGTTGGCATGGTGATGTGGAGGCATTAGGTTGCTTCCAAGTGGAGTCCATGTGCATAGTAGGCAACCATGAGACATGGTTCAGGGCGACAGAGATAGGTGGGTGGGAAAATGGTGGTAAGTGGTTTGTGGAAAGAGGATGAGCGATATTTTGAATGGTTGAAATGCCTCTGCAATTGTTGTCTAGGTGATGTGTGTCCCCTAGGTGATAAGTAGTTTGTAGAGGCTTGCAAAGTGATAATTGAGAATCGAAGATGGGTCTCTTCAATCATTATGGAAGTTACATGTGGATGAGTGGTTTTGGATTATGTAGGGGATAGTTCTTTTTAATTTCATATGGGTTCAACCTACGCAATTAATAAATGAGTACCACATGTCTGACATAAACTCGTGATGTGATAGGAGGTATATGGTATTGACGATGGTGGTAAGAAGATTAGAGAAGCATATGAAGTAATTTTGGAAACCACACGTCAAGCTTCACAATCACTAAGTGAATGCCACTTGTAAAGAGGTGGTTTTGGAATCATGGAGGCAAGAGGTCATTTTAACGACCTAAAACTTCAACCTCCGCAACAGATCTTGATTGTGTGCACAGGGACATGTGTGCTAGTGTTATCGCCTTAATTTTCACCCTACATTGTCAGGAAGGACTTAGAAGAAGATACCAATTGAGACACACCCTTATGCTCAATATTCAGTGAGTTTTGTAGGGAGGTCGCTAGTCATACCATAGACAACAAGTGACCTACCACTAGTTATTAATGTACAACAAGTGACCTGTTAGTAGTCAGCAATGGACAAGTGACCTCCTTTGTAACCTTCTAGATTCACATAATATCAAAGAGGTAAGATATGGATGAGTTGGTTCTTCGTGGCATGAACCTTGGAAATCAGAACATTTGAGTTTCCATTGGTTTCTAGAAGATCTATAAGCTCTCCCAAGCCTCTTCTAAGAATCTATATGAAGAAGTCCAATCTTGAGCATGGGGGAAGAATCAATCATAGAGTTATGCTACCAAAATAAAGAGGTGTTCTTCCATTCCAGATAAATTGCAGTTAGGTTGCCTAGCTTGTTTGAAAAGCTTAGGAGGAGCAAGGAGCAAGGGGCAAGGAGGAATGCATATACACCTTGACGTAATGTGTCTTGATGTGTTTCTTGCATTTTGATTAGTAGATCATTGGTTTTCCCCTCTAAATATTTGTATTTAATTTGAAAATGTTCATATCTGGTTTATTATTTCATAAATCAGATTAAATACAAGCTAGATCTAGGATTCTAACACTATGAAGAGAAGTAGCAAGGCATTGTTTTGTCTCTTGTGTGAAATAAGCAGGTTGTAGGAGATGGAGAGGGAACTTCAAGACTACAACAACTAGGACATATGAGGATGACCTTCATAATCAAGGTATGTCATTCTACCATTTCTTAGTGTAATTGTGAATCTATTTTCCTGTGTCTAGGAAAGCCATAGAAGTCTAGCTCATTGTCTTTCTAAGATCAGTAGGCAGATCCTAGGGAGATATTGCTATCCCATTGGTAATATTTCTCCACAACATAACTGGAGACTCCATTGGGGAAGAATCTTTGTTTTTTTTCTAGTTTGAATTAAATTGCTTGTTTACCTTTGTTCTATGTTTATGAGTCAGTCTCTATCTTCCTTAGCCCTCTCTTAGAGAGTAGATCTCTCAGATCATCCAGATCTGGGCCATATATTTTTATTTTTCCCAAAATTTGGAGAGTGTCACGTGTCCCCTGTTGACAATAGAGATACAGGTCGCTTTTTGCACTATAGATGACTAGAGACCTACTATAAAAGGTCACTGGTTGTAGGTTTGATGACTAGCAACCCCACCTGTAGGAATGTGATTTGAATTTTTTTTAGCTCTCTTCTGATTAGATCTAGATACATTTCATCTCTTGAGCCTGTAATTGATCCCTTGGCCTAGATCCTCTCTCTATTTGAGCCTTGTGTCTCACCTTTAGTCTTGGATTTGGATTTGAGGTGTGCTTGAGTGATTGATTGGGTTGTTTTATTGCATTTTCCTTTTTGTTTAGTGACTTGTTGATTTGGGTTGTGTACACAATAGATCTTATTAGATCTAGTAGTGTTTCTTGTTTGGTTGCATTTGGTTAAGTTTACTTTTGAAATTTAGTTTACATTGCTAGATCCTTTTTCCTTGTGAATTTTGGGTTGTGATTTTGATAGAGACATTGGAGTGTGCATCCATGCATCACTACCAATTTCCTATAGCCCTTGATTGCTAATTGTTGGTTTTTCAGTTTGCAAGTTGTTTTTATTACTTGGTTTGAGAATTTTTTTGCATCTTAATTTAAAAAACAAAAAAAAAATTCAAAATTTTCATGCCTAAATCTTTTGAGCATTAGGAAAAAGTGCATGATTATGTTTGGTTTAAAGACCTCATTTTGGTCTTGGAATGTATTGCATGGTTTCTTAGTGATTGTGAGGTTGTTTTGAAGAACTTGAAAAGGAAAAGGCCTATTTCCCTCCCATAGCTATAATTCATTGAATTGAACAATTTGAATTGGTATCTTTGCATTGTTGTGGTTGGTGAAGAGTCATAACATCACTAAAAGTTTCATCAATTTCCCTTTAACTTAAAAAAAACCATAAGAAAAAGACTTCATGATAAAATAAACTAGACTCCTTTTCTTTGTTAGCAAACCAACATTAGCAAGGTTTAGGGCCTTGGAATAGGATTGGAGAGTGAACTCTCCAAGGCTACAAAAATAAACCTAGAGTCATTAAAGAGAGCATAAATCTATTTTCACAACCATTGTGTCAAGAGTCTCCTCTAACACAGAAGTTAAGCATGAGGTCGCATTGGGGCACGTAGGGATATTACCCCTCTTTGCTTGTCTTGGTGTTTTCTATATTGCTTCAAATACTATGTATACAGTGGTTTCATTAGCTCCCACACCTCTTTGTGAGGTAGTAAATTCCAAGCTTTGGGCTTAGTTACCCTGCACTTACATGTGGTTGGTCGTGCAACCATTCTATCGCTTAGTGATTGCGAGGTGGTAACCTTAGTGACTACTCCTAGGTAGATACATAGGTGATTGTAGGTGGGATATGCCTATAGTACCTAGGGAAGATGTTCAATCATGATCCTAGTTCCCCAAGAGGGTGCTTGCCTTAATAAATGGTACTTGCACCAGTCAAGGTTGTTTCACGTAGATCAACGTAACTTATCTTCATACCTTTGCTAACCAATCTTATGGGGACTTCATCTCCCCCAGAGGGTTGGTTTTCAAAAGCCCCCCTAAATCATTGGTTTGATTGTTGTTACCTAGATTTGTTAGGGGTGTTCTCTTTGATTTTGAGTCTTAGTTGGCCTTAGGTTGATTGTTGTTAAAATTTTGACACATTCTATTCATCGTGGCTGAAAAACCGCATCATTGGTCTCATTAGATACAAGGACTTGAGCTCATCATGAAGGTACAACCACCTTTTAATCAACATGAGATAGGTGACAAATAATTTGAAGAGATGGATGAACAATCCGAAGAGAGATTGGCCTTTGAAGTTAAACCGGTTGACGAGAGTCCTTCACCTAATTTAAACCTTCCTTGGATTGACCGTGATGCACCTATGCTTGTCCAGGTGAGGGAAATTTTCAGTGAGTCATTTTCCTTGTTCATTGAACCTTAGATCATGCCAAGTCTGAGTGTTTCATCCATTGTGGTTGAGCCCTCTAGCCCATCTACGAGTGTGAATGGGGTCATCCCAGTGATGTCCACTTTAACATTTTTGAGTGCCCTTGGACCTACATCATCCATGCCCATTGCCACAAGCACCTCCATTTGGGGGAAGCTGGTTGTGTATTATTTTCCTTCCATTAGTATTCCTAGAATTCCTATGCCCATCTCATTTATTTCGATGCCCACATATGGATCTACTTCCAGTGGGGGGAAAAGCCTTGGTTTCAATATGGGGAGTGGAATTCCATCCACCTCTGCCATTCTTATGAGCATCCTGGTCATGTCGAGTGTTAGTTGTCCTTTTGGGTGGAATATACCTAGTGGGGTTGGAAATTTTCCTAGTCAAGATGGGGGTAGTGATGTTTCTAGAGGATTTAGTATGTCATGGGTTAGCATACCTTTCCCTAGGGGTAGATTTGCATAGTTGGGTGGATATCCCTTCATCCATACTTCCAGATCTAGGGGGTTCTTCCTTAGGGCTAGTCCTGGTTTAGGAAGTAATTTTCCTTTATAATCTATGCCTACCCCTGGGGGAAACCCCATTGGGGGCATGTATAGTCCTAGGAGTAACCATGCTCCTGGGAGTGCTTCCATTACTGGGATAAATTACCCTTCTGGAACGTCACATCCTTTTAGAATAAAAAACATGGGGGGATTGCAAGGTTCATCTTAGACTCAATGAGCTTCATCCTCATCTTGATTCCTAGTATTCATTTTCTCATACGCCATTACCTTTCCTGGAAACCCTAGACCTGATTTATCTTTCATGTATGATGAATGACCCTATTTCCCATGATCCCACCTAGTTGGTTATACATGTGAATCTCCTAATGTATATATCAAAATTTGATGGAAATATGAGAGAAGACACATTATTACATATCATTTTTGGTGTTCATCCAACTCCTTTATGGATGATATTATATGGCTGTATATTTTCCAAATATTCCAGATTGGAAGTGTCACCAAATGGTACATAGAACTAAAAGGAACTTCCTTCAATAGTTTAAATGACTTGGATATGGAGTTTCTAACGCATTATTAATTTCTCGTATGGTATGAGATAGGAACAAATATCTTGAGATCATTACATCAAGATACCTCAACCCACATTTTTCGATAATATTCATGAGTGGAGGCGACGATGTAGGATGATCAAAGCCTATATTCCTGACCAATTCCTGATGGAGTGGTTTTCCAAGTCTCTCTTATCACCCATCGCCAATGATGTTTCTATGACAGGGGTGACTGGTGAAGAACAGGCCATCATTAATGCCCAACACTTAGATTTGATCTATTCTCAGTCAAGCACTCTTTATAATATCATTGTGCATGCTCCTCGACTGTCAACAGATCTGAGAAAACAAAAAATAAGACCCCATGTCGATGGTATGGCTGGTTATGTATCTCATGCATCTATGGGCCACCTAACTGACCAGATGGGTCACATGTCTATTTCCTCACACCTGTCGGCTATTGTGCCTATTGCTCAAACTAACTCGGTCCCCACCTAGACCTCTAAGTTGAATTTGGTGCAATCCATGCAACCAAATAATCCTCAACAACATGGAGGAAAGAAGAGGAACAAGAAGAAAAACTCTAATCTTTAGAGAGGGGTTGCTCCAACCCAAAATAATCGGGAGGGGAGGGGCACAAAAGAGAAAAAGAAGAGTCGGTTCCCATCCATTATTTTTAGGGAGGACCATCCTAATCATAATTTTCCTTAGAAGGATGAGGACCACCATTACTTAGCACAACACAAGCCTCCATAAGAACCTGTTGTCTTAACTCATCCTCCCTCCCCTATCTTCAACAAATTGTTGCGAAAAACCCTGCCCCTCCACAAGGGGAAATGGAAGGTACCCCTCAGCATGAGGGGTCATCCTCTAATGCTTATTTTTCATGTGTTATTAGATGATTTCCCTTCAAAGTCGAGAACAAAACTATGGCAATCCTGAGACTACTCCTTTCACACAGGAGTTTGCTTCATCTTCCCAGACTGGTGGCCTTCTTCAGATTGAGAAGCCATCCTTAAACATGTTTCTTCACTCCCAAAAGGTTGTTCTTCAATGTATGACACATAATCCAAACACACAAGATTCCCACAACTATATTATTGTGGAAGACTTGGCCCAGGCACCATGTGCCATGTCTACCCTCGAAGTCCTCCAAAGATGCCTTGGACAACGAAAAGATTTGTTGTCTGTGATAGGTGAGGTTGATCCATCAGAGTTGAGCTTGATTAACTTTGATTCAGATCGGGTTCATCATAGGCTTTCCCACCAATTCAATTTTCAACTCAAAGTGAGAGTATTGGGGAAGAACATCCTTTGCACCGTCGTTGATGAAGGAGCCTCAACTTGTATCATGTCCGTGTCATGTTGGAAATACATTGGATCTCTAAATCTCGATAAGTCTGTAACCATATTAAAATCGTTCAATGGACATGTGTTCCATCCTTATGGGATTATCACCGCATTTCCCATTGAGCTTGGTGGTAAGACTCTCTATGTTTCCATAGAGGTATTCAATGCACCTCTTGAGTACAACCTATTACTCAGGCGTACTTGGTTCTACAAGATGACCATGGTTGTCTCATATGTATTTCAAGTCTTGTGCTTCCATCATTTGGGGAAAATAGTTACCATTGACCAACTCACATTTTTCACCCCAAACGTTGGATTCAATGCGGGTTCTAACGTACTGTTGGCCCTTGGTTATGGAAGAAAGCGAAGATTAAGGAAAGAAGGCTAAGTACGAATTGCGCAGAAAACACATTGACTAAGATTGGGTCGAAGTGGCCAAAGAAGAGGAAAAGAAGGAGCGAAGTAAGGGAAAACGAGTCGTTGAATGAGAGGGTCGAGGAGGACAGATTAACAAGGAACATGGATCATGGACAACTTAGCAAGCGGAAAAAGCCACCAATAGATGATTTGGAGCACCTCGTAGAAAAGAAGGAAACACAGGCTGGCGAAGCCCAGAAAATGCGGGTCAAGTTGACCCAGGGTTTTAGACACCTAGGGTTTTGGTATTTAGGGTTTTGACACCTATGTTTCGACCTAAGAATGTCCAAGAGCTATTGTAATGTATAAATAAGAACCTGGATGGGAGAAGAGGGGTTCACTGTTAGATTATGTGATTATGGTTAATGGTTTTTGATTATTATTGTTGTTGAGCGAGAGAAGTGGTGTGTGTGAGAGCATTCAGTAAGATCTTCAGTTGGGTGTGAAGATCAACCCTGTAGTTGGGTTCACAGGGAGGGGAGAGAAGAGATATGGAGAGAAATATCTGCAAGCTAAGAGTGAAGATAGAAATGTATGTTTTCATATGATATCAAGAAACACAGTTCTATGGACGTAGCCTTAGGGAGAGGGTGAACCACGTATATCTTGTTGTTCTGTGTGATTGATGTTGTTTTCTTTTGCTTCCTGTTACTCTATTATTGCATCATTGTGGTAGATCTGAGATATAGTTTGCGCAGTAGGATTAAATGAGATAGAGAATAACTAGGTTGATGTGTGTTTTTGCCTTGGATCCACTTTACATTTCCTCTGGTTGTAGACACATGTGTCCTACAACCCCCTATTGCTACTTCGGGTGAGACTGCATATGCTTCACAGGTGTTTCCGAAAGGGACAGTAGTTAGGGATTGTTGGTGCGCTATTAGAGTTGAACCCTGGCTCTACCCCTATGTCAACAAATGGTTCCATTTCTGGGACCGAGATCTTCTTGAGGGAATGTCAAGGTGGTTTCCATCGAAGATAGAGATTCATAAGTGGATAGAATAACAAGAGAGAGACTTCACTAAAGCTCAAAACAAGAACCCTAGCTTGAGAACATAGGATTGGTTGGGAAGATATATATTTACTGATATACACGATATTTTCTTTGGAGGAATTCATAAGGAGCTATACGAGGGGTTAGCCAGATTAGCAGATACCCAATTTGAGATTAGACCTTGACCACCTGTGGTTTGGATGTCGACACTGATCAAGAAGGTAAAAAGAGTTGATAACACCATGTCAAGAGTAGTAGATCACTGGTTTGATAGCACCATTGGAGGGTACATTACCGAGTTTTCTATTGACAAAGTAGAGTCATATAGCCAAGTAGAGAGATATTTCTTTAAGGGACCTAGAGGAAAATTTTTACACTTTTTGAAGTTGAAGATCAAGATGCTATTGCATGAAAAGAACATATTAAATATACATCAGTTGGTCAGATCGAAAGGCTAATGTTCAAGAACTCATACAACAACAACAAGACAGAGGTTGGACACACGCGCAGTGAGAGATCATTTAGAGAAGTTCCATGGTGAACCTGTTTGAGTAGGGTCACGAGCCACTGGCATGGGATGAAGGGTTCTACAGTGGAGAAGAAGAAGATTTGTTGAACGAGGAACATTCAGAGTTTGCGAAGGCAAAGTAAGGGGAGAATGAAGAACCTCGCCGAGAAGAGTCAGACACTTCAGGGACTGCGCCAACTGTCGAAATAAGTACTATTACTCCTCCTGTTGTTTTAGCAACATTAAGTAACCAAAGTAACCTAAGTTATCAGATCACTCATGGCATTGGTACAAGTGGTTTAGTGCATACTCAGTCAAGAAATCTAGGAATATCTATGGCATATGAAATGAGGTTACCCACCTTTAGGGGAGATGGATCTGAAGATCCTGATCAACATTGGTTCTTATGCGAAGATGTGTGGAGTATTAAGAATGTCACTAACGAAAATGTTGATCACACACTGAGCGGGTACATGAAATTTGTCTAGGGAGTTGCATAACCTAAACCGTTGAATGTCATTAAGATTGCGTTAATTTTCGAATTCAAGAAACCTAAGTCAGAGTCACAGTGCGTTACAAAACTGAAAGAAATAAAGCAGAAAGTAGTTGAACCTGTGTGGGAGTTTGATCAGAGGTTTAAGACCTTGACAGGCCATTTGAGTTTTCAGATTCCAGACGAGCAGAATAAAGAATGGTTCATTGTTTCCCTCTTGCCACACATCAGAGTCCCTCTGATGCAACATAAGATCGCTTCGCAGGCCGAGGCACTAGAGATCACCGTGAAACTAGAATCAAACGCTATGGTAGAATCCATCTCAGGTATGAGTCAAATTTTGAGTCATCTAACTAGCCTATCTCTACAAGGGAAAAGATAAAAGAGAAAGACAAGACAAGGGAAAAGATAAAAGAGAAGACATCTGGTGTATCAGATGCAAATCAGAAGGCCATGATAAGGAACACTGTCCCCTATTTAATGAGTACTTGGCCTCTGGAGCTCAAAGACCCTTGAAGTAGGTTACCCTACCTTGGTGTGAGGTATGTAGAAATAGACATCGCCCTCGTGAATGCTATTACATGAAAAAATATGTTTAGACACCTACAAATCTTTACTACACATTCTGTAAATATGTGGGGCATGATGAGAAGGACTGTAGGAATTATGATCTATTGCACAAAATATCAAGAGACACATATAGAATTCAAGGCGAAATACAATAGGAAGGAAATAATACGCAGTTTAACTCTCCAGGAAGAGGAAACTTCAACCCTCGTGGTGGATTCAGAGGACGAGGATGAGGACGAGGCATGGGTCAAGGTTGAGGTCAGATAATTTGCTATAAATGCGCACAACCAGGACATTTAGAAAGGGATTGTCAGAACCCTTGTACCACTTGCATCTACTGCAACTCATTTGAACATGTTATTGAAGATTTCTATGTGTTCTTAGCCAAACTTCAGGAGAGATGAGAAGGAAATCAACAAGTACAATTAATATCAATAGAACCTCACAGAGAGGATCCTAGAGTCGTTGTTATCACTAGAGGAGGCGTTGTTACAGGAGAAGACAGAGTGACCCCAGGAAAGACTACAAAAGAATCAAGGGTCAAAAGAGCTGCAGAGAAGACACAAGTGTTTGATCCAAGGGAAGAAAAACAGACTTTTGAACAAGCAAGAAGAGAGTTTGGAAGAGATCATGCTTCCTCATCAAAGACGCAACTAGAAGTGAGAGAATGTGGAATGCCTTTGGCATTCGATCAGTCACCTACGCCTAGAGAAGGAAAAGAGGTAAGAAAGCTTATGGAATTCTTATGTACTTGCATTAACTTGATTAAAGAGGAAGGAGTTGTACAAGAACTACAAAGTTTGATCAGACAGTATGACATAAGACAGGTAGATCCTCTATTGAATAAAGCAGTACATCAAGTATCCAGAAAGAGAAGGAAAAATAAGGAACTACACTTGAATGCTCAGATTGGAGATTATGATATAGATTATGTGGTCCTCGACTTAGGGTCAGAAGTCAATGTCAAAATGAAGCAGACCTTGGCCTTGATGGGAAAACCTAAGCTAATTTATTCCCCTATTAGACTGAGGATGGCTAATCAGTAGGCAGTAAGCCCCTTTGGAAGACTGGATCATGTCCATGTGGACATTGACAAGGTAAGGACATTTGCGGACTTTGAGGTGATTGAGATAGTTGACGATATCTGTCCTTATCCAACGATGTTGGGAATTGACTGGGATTTCAACAATTCCACTGTGGTTGAGTTAAAGAAAAGAAGAATGACATTTGAAGGTGATGGCCTTAGGGTTATTGCACCTCTGGATCCTGATGAAGGTTGAAGATACACAAAACCCATCAGAGAGGAAGACCGCACATACAAGCTAGAGAATATATATAAATTGACAACAAGACATCAGGATTACATTAATCCTACAACAGATGGGAATTTAAGCTGGCGAAGTGATAGTGCATGCTCATCAGATTCAAAAGAAGCACTAGAGAACTGACAAAATAAAATGTATGAAGTATTTGCATGGAGATGTGCCAGATTGACTCAGGAAGTTCACTAGATTGGCACAGAAGTAAGCAATCTGACCACATTTGATGGTTTAAATAATTTAGAAAAATTATTATCAGAATTTGAAGAAATTATACTAGCAAAACAAAGGTTGTTGGCACTGGATGAAGCTTTGAAAGAAACACCAATGAGATGGTGGGGAACACACAAAAAGAGCATCGCAGATTGGGTGCAATGTCACGCTTTGATGACAATGTGTTTTTCAGAACAAATCGAAGGGTGCAAAGTTTGATACATAGGTCATAGCTGTCCAAAGGACCATGTGTGAAGTTGTGAGGATGTCTGGAGAAACATTCCTCAGGAACAGTGGGTGCATAAATTCATTAACACTTTGGACACAACGCCTATTAATTGGTATCTTCAAGAAGAACTACACCTCACCACTTCAGATTGGTACTGTATGACTCAGAACCTTGTAGCTACATTATTATTTTAAAGTCAGTACCCCTCAGTAGATCAAGCTCTACAAGTTGTAAGACAAACAGTATTTGAGGAGGCACCTAACCTCCATTTGGATCAAGAAGAGGACGAATGGACTACACCTCTTCAGAAATTGAAAGGTTGTTACAATGTCAATTCTGATGAAGATGACGATCCTAGGAATGTGAACATCCCAGAAACTGAAGGACATAGAGACGTAGAAGCAACATGAGTCGAATTACCTTTCATTGGACAACCAATTAAAACCAACAAAGTTAACATTGGAACGGAGCAAGCACCTAAATTAGCAAATGTCGGAGATTACTGGGATGATGCCACTATTGACAAGATCACAAAATTACTGCATGAATATCAGGACTTGTTTCCAACCAAGTTCACTGATATGAATGGCATTAAAGGGTCCATGGGAGAAATGAATATCCCTTTGAAACCAGATGCAAGGCCGATCAATTAGAGACCTTACAGAATGAATCACAAATATAAATAGAAAGTCAAGATTGAACTAGACAGAATGTTGGAAGTAGGAATCATAGAACCTGTTGAAGAATCAGAATGGATTAGCCCTATGGTGGTCCAAGATAAGAAGACAGGAGAGATCATAATCTGTGTAGACTTGAGGAAACTGAATGATGCATGTTTACATGATCCATTCCCTACACCATTTATTGACGAAGTGTTAGATAATGTGGGAGGACATGAAGTTTACTCCTTCATAGGTGGATTTTTAGGTTATCACCAGATCAAGATTGCTAAGGAAGATCGCCATAAGACCACATTTGCAACATAATGGGGTTCTTTCCAATACATAGTGATGCCTTTTGTCTTGAATAATGCACCAACCATCTTCTCTAGGGTGGTGGTCGAAGCGTTCAAGGATTTTTTACTCAAATTTTTGGAAGCATTCTTCTATGATTGGACTATTTTAAGATTATTACAAAATCATATTGAATGCTTAAGACTAATGTTGGATAAGTGCAGACAATGCCATATTTCCCTGAACCTGAAGAAGTGCATCTTCTTTTCACCCTTTGGAGTGCTGCTAGGCCATATTGTGTGTAAGCAGGGACTACTGGTAGATCCATCTAAGATTGCCATTATTGTTGATCTATCCCCTCCTACTTTAGTTAGATAGCTGTGAATTGCACTGGGACATACCAGATACTACAGAAAGTTCATTAAGGTCTATGCACAAATTACAACACCCATGGAGAAGTTCTTGAAGAAAGATTGTCAGTTTCAATGGTTAGAGGAATGCCAACAGAGCTTTGACATACTGAAATGGAAAATGGTCACTGCGCCTATTTTGGTTTTCCCAGATTGGAATAAGGAATTCCATGTGCACATCGATGCATCCTCTATTGCATTAGGAGAAGTGTTAGCAAAACTAGGAGCATGAGATATTAACCATCCATTAGACTTTTCTAGAAGGAATCTTTCAAAAACTGAGATAAGTTACACTACCACTGAAAGAGAAGGTTTAGCCATGGTGTACGTGCTGCAGAAGTTTCGACACTATCTGTTGGGAGGAAATTTTAAGATGTTCACTGATCATTTTGCACTAAAATACTTAGTCAACAAGCCAATGTTGGGGGGAAGAATATGCAGATGGATACTGTTATTCCTGGAATATGATTTTGAAATTGTGGTCAAAACATGGAGAATGAACAAGGGACCTGATCACTTGTCCAGATTAGAGCATGGAAAGGAACCTACCAATTTGGAGGATACGCTACCAGATGCACAGTTGCTAGCCATTAGAAAAGTTGATGATCACTTCACCGAGATAGTTCAGTTCCTATCAATAGGAATGACACCTCGAGAATACATAGTCATTCAGAAGAAACAACTGGTAGTTTGCGCTACAAATTTTTCACTTATAGATGGACAACTATATAAGATGGGACCTGATGAGATCTTGAGGAGATGTGTTATGGAGGAAAAAATACCATTGATTCTGGCAGAAGAACATGAAGGCATCGCAGGAGGACACTACGAAGGGAAAGCAACAATGCAAAAGTTTCTTAGAGTTGGCCTCTGGTGGCCCACTTTACACAAAGATGCTAAGGAATATTACAGAGCCTGCGATGTATGCCAAAGAGTTGGGAAACCTTCCAGAAGAGATGAGATTCATTTAGCACCTCAACTAACTCTAAAATCCTTTGAGAAATGGGCAATTGATTTCATGGGACCTATCAACCCACCGGGGAAGCGCACATGAGCTCGATACATAATCACTGCAACAGAGTATTTGACCAGATGGGCAGAAGGAAGAGTAGTCAAGGACTGTAGTGGAACTATAGTTACACGATTCATATTTGATGATATCATAACCAAGTTTGGATGCCCAAAGATCCTTATGATTGATCAAGGTACACATTTTATTAATAAGACTATTGAATCCTTGACTCAAGAATTTGAAGTTCACCATCAGAAGAGCACGCCATACCACCCACAGGTGAATGGTACGGTTGAAGATTTCAATAATATATTGGAGACAACGCTGATGAATATTTGAATTGTAAACATGGATGATTGGTATTTGAGAGTACCAACAGTGTTACGGGCCTATAGAACCACTTACAAGAATCTGTCAATGTAGACTCCCTTTAATCTAGTTTATGGTGTAGATGTTGTGGTACCTATGGAATATTTGGTTCCTAGCTCAAGAATTGTAGTGTTTACAGATATGGATGACATTGGCGCTGTGCAAGACAGGCTCGCGTAGTTGGTGTTATAACCCTAAATTGCACCTTACATGCATACTTGGCATCGGGCCATCTAACTTGCTATCTTTACCAAGCCATTATTGAAAAAATCTTCTAAAAACCATCATTTTGAAGGTGTCCACGCCCTGCACCATTACTGCCCATGTACACACGCCTGCTAAGCCACTACAACCCGCGTACACTCAAGAAATGTGTCAATATCGCGAAATGTGGAAATTTGCATAGGATTCTAGTTTCCAGGCCATTACTTAACTATTTGACTGCCCATAGCCAGTCACCCTAACTGTTACTATCCCTTTTGGCCTATAAAAGAAGGGGTTGGGTACCATTGCAAGGAGAGGCTTGAGAGCAAAGAAACTCTACCCATTTTATCAATCCCCCTTTGCCCCAATTGTAAAGCCCTTACCATTTCCCTAAGAGAGAACTGAAGAGGAGAAGAAGACGTGGAAGTAGTTGGTGCATGGAGAAGAGGAGCCCAGGACCAAGTTCAAGGAGCAATGTCAGTCCCATGTTGTAAGCTAATTTTGTGAGATTAATATAAAGAAGTACGTTTTCCGTCCCGCCAAATGACGTCTTGAACTTATATGATTTGTTTACATTTCTTATTTATGATGTCTAACCCACTAATCCATATGTAGAATGCATGATTGTAGTTTCTTGTTTGTCTTTTGATGAATGCAGGTCAGCCTTGGGAGGAGACTTGCAGTCGGGAAACAACCAAACGCAAAGGGATCGACACCAGACATAGAGTTTAAGGTAGGCCTACCAGATCCCTCTCTCTTGTCTTTTATATATGATTGTGGGGTAATGTTGGGATAGTGATAAAAAAGTAGGAGACTTTAGAAGGTTAGCTCTGCCTACAATTTAGGCCCTTTTTGTAGTCTGTAGAGGGATTTTCCCGCTATAGAAGAATTGGTGACCGTACCGGGGAAGCCTCTAGGGTCTTTGGGGATATTTCTTTTTGGGTGCTTTGAATCAGTTCATTCACTATTTTCTGAGTTTTTGTGAGCTTTTTTGTCATCAAGGGATGCTGATATTCCATACAAGTACTCCCTACATGTGCTAGACTGTTGTTTTTTCATTTTTTTGAGGAGTTACAGAGGTGTACGCGGCCTGTAGTGGGCCTGCACGCATGCATACATGCCCTGACTTTGGACAACCCGCTTACATACGTTGGTTGCTGAAGTGACAATAGTGTGCCTATGTTGAGAAGATATTTTGCAAAGAAGAGGTAGTCATTCCCTTCCCTGTCAGAAGTCATACTTCTCAGGGGTCTTCTTGAACTAGCCCTCGTCTCTGTTTTAGCATTTTATATCCTAGGTATAACCTTAGCATATATTTCTTTTCATCAAAAGATTTCTTGTGTTTTCTTTAATAGGGTTTTTAGACAAGTTGGTGAGTCTGCTTGGATCTTCCTGTTTTGTATTCTCAGTGACTCCCTACGATCTGCGATTGGGCCAGAAGTTATTTCTTGGGCCTGTCTTGTCGATATTTTTCCCTTTTTTGCTTTAGAAGAAAATAAATTCATTTTCAAATTTCTTGTTTTGAAGCATAAAACAATAAAAAATAAAATTCATTGCTTTGTTTGGTAAAGTAGTTTAGGTTAGTTGCTTTGTTTACCAAGGAAAAATAAAGTGTTCTTAAGTTCTTTACTTGAATGCTTAGGACATTAAGTAGCTCGTAGTCGAGCGAAATCTTGTTTTGAGTTTTTCTTTTCAAAGTTCTGAGAAAAGTAGTTACGAAACGTTTGGTGAAAGAGTTTCAATTAGAAAATATTTATTTGTGAAGAAAGAAGTACTTGTGTTTCCAGTATCATCTTATGCTCTTCTCTTTTGTCTCTTAAAGAACATCACTGGTTTCACTTTCATTCCTTTTGACTTAAGACAACCACTAAAATTAACACCTAATTAAAATTTATTAGACTTTGTGTTTGAAGGGTTCATCAATTTAGTCTAAGCTAGAGCCTTGATTTAGGATTGGAGAGGAAACTCTTCAAGGCTACAAAAACTAACATAAGAGTTTGAGCTAGGGAGTGGTTGAAAGTCCAGTAACCGTGAAAGTTATCTGAGACCCCCCTCTGACACATGGGCTAAACATGAGGTCACGTGCGGAAAGGTAGCGGAGATAACCCCTTCAAAGCTAGACCAAGCATAGTGGGGAACGCATATAGAGGGCTTATCTTGGGATTCCGTTGATCGCATTTTCCACGGAGCTTCGTGGGTCTCGAATCCGTTTGATGTCCTTAGTCGTCTTCCAGAACACTTGATTTCTATACCTTTGATAGGTTTCGGGCTTGATACCCTGCTCATTGCGGTCCACCCGACTGTCGACTGTACCCGCCTGGTGACTGTTCGCGTGCTGGCAACCTAGTTGCCTTTATCTTAGTGACTTACATAGGTGACTGCAGGGGTATACCGTGGTAACTAGGGCAGACATCAGACCAAACTTTGCAGAGTATACCCATAAGGTGCTTCTGTATTTGAGTTTCACTTGCACCGGTAAGTTGCTCTAGTGTTGGTTGTTGTAACTATTCTTCCAACTAGCTAGTGATCTTCTTGTCTTACCTCATAGGAACTTTTTCTAGTGTGTGCTAGATTTTAAAACGATTATAGAAATCCCTAGTGTGTCATTGATATTCTCTCATAGTGGAGGATTAGGAGCTCCACCAATTGCGAAGGCTTTTGGGCTTGCCACCGGTTGATCTTGAGCCACCCCCGCCACTACTAAGGTGAAAACTAGACTAGGAAGGGTCTTTCGAGGCGATCGGGTTACAGGAAACTGTGCCCGACTAATCTCTGAGAGGAGAACATTCGATTCTGGAGGAAATAATCATTTATGACCTTGGACCGCAAGCTCTTGTTCCATATAACCCTCCAATCATTGATCTATCGGTGCTCATCGTAGTACAGGTTCAACCTGACGAGCGTCAGGTAGTGTCACAAGCAGTGATGGAAAAAAATGTTGCTACTTCTTCAGGGAATACTCATATTTCCTCTATGACTGTCATTACAGGGGGTGTTCTGCCTCCTAACCAACCATCACCGGTCCAAACCACTATGGTCTTGATAACCTCTACCTCGGGAAATGGTCTGATTCCGTCTATGGCGACGATCACTGCTCCATTCACCCAGAGTGCGACAGACCCTCCATTTTCATACGGGATGCCTAGCTTTGTTACGAACTCTATCCTTTCCTCCTCCAGTCTACAGAATTTAGGTCTGGGGGGCAGGGAGCTCGAATGCTCCTCTGCAAGGATCCATGGGGGGCGCTTCAGCTCCCTATAACGCATTCCCTTATGAAGGGGGTCATATACCTCCTTCGTCCCCTTCGCTCAGTGGTGCCCACCAGCACTCCGTCAGGCCGAACGTAAACTATAGTTCGTTTGGATTAGGTAATCAAGGAATTCCTACTTATAACATGCCAGTAGGTTTGACATCGTTCTCTTTGTTCGATGTGTTTGGTAACAACACTTTCTCATCAGCTACCATCTCGGCCAGGGGCAACCCCAGTTATGGACAACAACATCCTGTATAGGGTACTATTCCTGGACAGGGGGAAAACTTAGGAATTCCTTCCTCACAAAGACCTTCGAATCTGTGGCAGGGATCAGTTCCCTTGTCATGGATGCCGACAGGGGGAAACCCCTTCCATAGCCAATGGAACCTCGGGCAAGGTTCAACACCTATGCCCATCGGATCAGTAGGGGGCAACCCCTCCCAAAATCCTTGGAATGCGACGCAAGCCCAACCCTTTACGTCCTATTACAGGAGTCAGCCGATGACATCTCAAAAAGTGAAGAATCCGTATGCTGGTCATGGCCATGGTTATTACCATAACCATGGCCAACAACCTAACTTTTCCTGGAAAGTTGGTGCCAGCCAAACTCCAGGCTCCTTTTTCCCTGGTTACAATCAACAACCCAAATTACCATTTCTGGCAACACTGCACTTTCCAGACTTGACAAGGTTATTAAATGACCCCATCTGTCATGATCCGCATTGGCCCCCTATACCGACCAAGTTGCCTTCGGACATCCCAAAGTTCGAGGCCAAGCCTAACGAAGATCTAGGCGATCATGTGACTACCTTCCATTTATGGTGCTCGTCCAATTCTTTGAGAGACGACTCCATCCAGTTGTGTTTGTTTCAACGCACTCTCATCGGGAGTGCAGAGAAATGGTACATCGAGCTCGACCGCTAAAGATACTCTTCCTTCGGCGAATTGGCAATGACTTTGTTAAACCATTTCCAATTACCTGTGAGATACGATGTCGGTACCGAATTGTTGGCCAACTTTGAGCAGACAAAAGCGAACCATATCTCAGATCACATCCGAGAATGGAGATGCCAGAAGAGTTTGATAAAAGTGTCAGTCCCACCAACATTCCTGCTAGAGTGGTTCCTTAAGTCTTTGGTACCTCAGTTATATAAAGACGTCGCAACCTCGGGGGTGTTTTCAGAGGAAGAAGCGATAATGAGAGCCCAACAACTAGAATTGATTTACTCTCAATATGGTTTGCTTTATGAAGTTTTGTCGGATGCACCAAGGTCAATACTTGACAAGAACAAATAGAGGTTTGGACCACATGCTGATGGTATTGTAGGCTTAGTGCAAACTAAGCCCACTGATCAGTTGTCGAATCAATTGCAACAATTTGCAATACAACAGACAATGGCTAGACATACCACTAGTTCGGCTGCTCCCCCTACTCAAATGTTAGATGTACACAGTGTGCAATCGACAAACCTAAAGGCCACTCAACAACCTGATGGAAAGAAGAAACAACGAAAGAAGGGTAAGGGGGATAAGAAACCTACAAATAATGTTGGCGAGGGCAACACTGAAAAGAAAAAGTCGAAGTATCCTTGTAATCTTTGCAAGGAATACCATCCGACTCACCAGTGCCCTCGGCTTGTGGAGGCCCAGATGTTATTGTCACAACAACCGCTTACTGTGTTAACGAATCCATTTTCGCATGGGAAAAATTTAGCTCAAGCCTCATCAAGCGCGAAAGGGGCCGGTCAGGGACCCCTTCTGTCTTCGAGTAATCCTTCGTCTGCAAATGTGTACATGATGAAAGGTAGAGTTGACATAGAAAATAGGACACGTGAATACAGAATGATAAACACCCCTAAGAAGGTTAAAGAAGCCGAAAAACCATATGTTCCTCTCCATATTGAGAAGACGTTGGGAGAAGCAATGACACACATCCCCAAAGGTGCATTCAAGAAATATTCTCACAACCCAAATGCAAGGGCCGCCCAAAACTACTCTGTGGTGGAGGATTTGTCACAAACCCCTTGTGCGATATCAACTTTGGAAGTCCTCCAGAGATGCCCTTCCCAGATAAAGGCTCTTTTATCTACCTTAGGATCTGCTGAGACTTGTAATCCGGGAACGATCATGCTTGATACGATCGACTTAAAACTCCCTCTTCCTTACCACGTAGCATTTCAGATAGTAGGAGCTTACACCACGAAAAATTTTACTCGGAACATTTTCCGCACGATGGTTGATGAGGCTGCCTTGACATGCATGATGTCTTTGGCGTGTTGGAAGGCCATTGACCAACCCGATTTGTCTCCATCACCTACCCTTCTTACCGCTTTCGATGGTCATTCATTTTGACCACATGGAATCATCCCCTCTTTTCCCGTGCAGTTAGGAGGGAAGACCATATGTGTCGAAGTTGAAGTGGTCAATGTGTCTCTCGAATACAATCTCTTGTTAGGAAGGAGTTGGACCTACGTTATGCAAGCAATGGTCGCGACAGGTTTCCGAGTCTTGTTTTTTCCACACGAGGGTCGGATTGTGACCATTGATCAGTTATCCTTCTCCCATCCTGACCCTTTATCAGGGGTATCCACGATCCCGATGATTGATAACTCTCATCCCAACATCGTCAACGTAGGGGTTGGTTTGTGCCCACCTTTTATGGGTACTTTCAATTACCCGCCTCCGATCGTAAATGTCCATTACATGTCGGTTGTCCCTGACCAGCCTAGGGCCGAAATCTTTCAAATCTCGTCGTTTCGCACAACTTACTTTAATGATCTGTGGAATCTTCCTTCCCCATCAGCCATGATGGAAGGGACAAGGCACCATGGCATGGCCATGCCTTTGTCTGTGACAAACGTTACGTACTCTACAGTCCAGCAAGCTTATGTCGACTTCGATCCGACTCCCACACAGGAGTTAGATCCGTTTCTCGAGCCTATATGGGCTCAAGGTTCCCTCACTGATACTGATTCTTTAGACTTAGTCTTTCCCTCAGATGAGGTGATTATTGAGGTAATGACTAGTCTGGACAGACCCTGGGATGATCTTCATCACCGATCTTACTTCCTCCCAGAGTTAAGAACAATTGAAGCATGTGAATTCACTCTGACTATGACTGGAGATAAGGCTTGTCCTATCAATCCTTTGGCTACACACGCTATTTATGTTGAAGAAAATATGCAAACATCGCTCAAAAAATACCTATCGATATCTCCAGAATCCCCGACGTCGTGGAGAATATCTTCGTTAGAGCGGACTCCTCCCCGGAGGAGATTCAAATCTACACAGATTTATTTAAGGAATTCTGCGACGTGTTTTCTTGGTCTTATGAGGAAATGACAGGAATAGATTCAAGAATTATAGAACACGAAATCACGACATATCCTGATGCTAAGTCGGTCCGACAGAAGCTTTGTCCAGTCAATCCTAGGAAAGAAGCAACTATTAAGGCTGAAGTAGAGAAACTACTCCAAGCTGGTTTCATCTACCCTGTCCAATTGACTCAATGGGTGTAAAATCCCATTCCAGTCAATAAAAGACAGGGTGCGATTCACGTATGTACGGACTTCCGTGATTTGAACAAGGCCTGTCCAAAAGACAATTTCCCCACACCATTTATTGACCAGATAGTCCATCCAGTATTGAGCCTATTGTCGGTTCCCACTTTCTTGTTATAAGCCTCTTACCTCAACAATTTGCATCACTATCCAAGCAGAGCCTTTTATATATCCTTTGCATCTTGACACCCTGTACTCTAAGAGGAAACATACCTTTGAGTTTCCATGCCCCGCATGCACTTCCTTGAATTGAGCATAAGTATGTTCCACTTTTTGGATCTAGTTGCTTACTCGCGACACTTGTTTCCTCTCATGTATCATAGAATTTTTTTGCCTATGAAAAAACAAAAAAGATGGGTGGGAAAAGATTATTATATCATATTGACAAAAATCGTGTCGCCTTTGAACATAACACAAACTTTTAAGTCCATTGTCATCCAAATTTTGGGATTATCATGACCTTAGGAAGTTGAGCTCGTTACTTAGAGTTTACTCCTCCGATTGGTTATTCTTCTAGTCCCCATGGAGAGTTTGTTGATGCCTCCCGCATCACGAAGTTTTATCATTAAGTCTATGATGCCTGAGTTATCCATGTGTCTCATGTTCTTGTTCAAAGTAAGTTTATAAGCTTGTTTCAGACATTTCTCAAAACTCTTGACTTTGCATGTCGACCATACCCACAGTGTATCTCACAGCCACATGATGTTGTAGTCCTACCATGCACCCTGGTCCTAATTTCATTATGGGTAGATAACCTTGAACCCATCAGTTGGCATATCCTCATTGGTTGCTGACTGGGGGGTTTCCCTTGTGTTAGATGACAAGAAATCTATTCACACATTGGAATTCATGCAATTTCTTGGATTCCATTAGCCTTATTGGTGGTTTCCTCTCCTTTGTCGGCAATTTTCTCTATTGGCTGCTATTCATAGGGTCTATTTCATGAACTACTTGCATCTGGTGCATGCAAGGGAATCACATGGTCATTGGTTCATGAACATCCTATTCATCCGAGCTCCTCCTAATCATCAATATATTTATTTGTACCTCGTGCTAAATGATGAGAGCTTCCCAAATGATCTCCTTTCAGTGGGTCTCCTTCCATCAACTTCAGCTCATCTATTACGGAAATGGGACTTAGATTCCTATGAGTACCTAGAGGCTTGCATTCATCGGTGGTAGGTTCTCCTACCATCGAAAGTTGGGAGTACATCAATGTCTCCTGATCGATTGATTCTTCAAGTGTTCGAACTCAACACCCTTATTCACACTTGTAGAATGTACTCGGTGCCTTGATACCTACTTTCATTATCGGTAGGTTGTCTCATGTTTGTTAATGGTATACCTTAATGACCAGTAATCAAATGAAGTCTCATTGTGTTTGACCTCAACTCCTCTATTCACATGATGCAGACTTGCACCTTCGGCGGATAGTGTAGAAGACCTCCAACTTACAGTAGTAACATTCCTAATCTATTGTTGTCCTTCATTGCACCAATACCTATATGACTTCAATGATCATGGGAGATCATATTGTACTCCATTGTATACAAATATATTCAGATTGATTTTGAGATTGGATTCCACTGTGCCTTGTTCGTGACTATGATAACCTATGCCATATGTCCACTTTGTATTTCCTATTCATGGCCATGAACAACTATTTGATGTATTTCCACATGGATCTACAGTGTAATTCAGATTGGTAGCCATGTGTACAAAGTCATTATGGATTGTAATATTCTCATGAGTAACTAGTATTTCCAGTTGAGTCTCCATTACTCCACTTCTTGGAATTCTAATGTATTTCAGACATCGCAGATACTCCTCTGACCTCACACATTAGGGGGCATTTGTTACAACAAATTTTTCCTCACCCCATGCAACTTGCTTGGATGTCCTTTCCATTTCCCTATGCAAACTTGAAGTCCCCTTTTGTGCCTTCCAGAGAAAAAAAATATACATTTTTCCACATATACACACCCTATCAGTTATACAATAAGAATATATGCAGGTTGCTCCACCACAACCCGCATACATCGGGTTTGGTGCTCAAAATTAAAAATAATGTCGGGTTTCCATGCCATGTCATGAGATCCATGATCCTTGACCTTCCATATACTGGAAACACTCTGAATAGGTCCTTCAGTTCCATTTGAAAGCTATAAATGGAGCCATATCCAAGCCTCGAGGGATTCAACAATTCAACTTTGAGAGCAAAGACACTTTGGAGAAATTTCACTTCATATTGAGTCTGCATCTCTTTGTCCTTAAAAGTATGAACTACTTGTTGAACCCCTAAGATCTTCTTTGTAACAAAGAACCTCATTGACTTCTTTATATGAGCTTTCCTTTGGTGGAGTATTAAAGTGGTGAAGGCCCAACTGGAGAGACTTAGCTTCTCAATTTCGTTATGTGTCGTTATAGAAGTTTGTCACCTATGTACTTCTACTGATTATTTTAATAGAAATACTCTTTTCTCGTCCAATTTATATTTTGCAAATATTTGAATTATTCTTCCATGGGCATATTTGTCATGTATGTTAATGGATTATGTTAATATATATGCTAACATTATATATTATCACCATATTCTTGCGTATCTTGGTTTTTGAGGACAAGTTGCGGGTATAAATCTTTGGGTTGTGTGCTCAACGATGCTATTCATCGAACGTCCGAAAGAGGTAGGCTCTTGGCCATGTCTTAATAGCATTTCATTTATATAGAATACTTGGGATTATAGTTGTTTTATGTGTCATTTCGCCAGTTGTGGTGTACCCCTTTCCATACAAATATTTTCCTTGTAACAACATGCATGCACATTCCTTTTCTAGTTGATACGTGTGCATGCAGCAACATGGGAAAAGTTGACAGTTTCAACATAAATAAACAACCCTATATATTGCATATAAAACCATGTATATTAAATATGTGTTTGGTTTTGTATCCTATAGATCTAAATAATTGGACCAACCAAGTGCTTAAACAATTACTTAGTAAACTTGGGAGAAATATAAATTTTATATTATTTAAATTACATTTTTGAATACATAAATGGATTTGGCTTACCTTCAAATATTTAACTCATATTTTCACATCTGTATTATTTATTTAACCAGTTTATATGTGTTTAACTTAGAAATTTACCTCATGTTGTGTCTTAAGGAAGTTAAATACTATATTGGGATGTAAGTAGTCATATTTAAAGTTAGTTTGGATCCAACAACTCAAGCAAACAATATGTCTTTATTAGCAGAGCAATAAATGTTATATCCCCAAACATGCAAATGATTTAATACTCTAGACCAGCTACTTATTGAGGAGTGGGCTAACTCTGGAGAAATCTTCCTTCCTGAGTTACTTTTTCAGCAAGTCCCTGGGAAGCTAGCTTTTAAATTTATGGCCAATTGAAAACTCTGATTGATTTTCTGAGCATCTAGGTTGGTTTAAAATGTGGAAAAACCCCTAGAGTAAGATTCTGAAATGCATTGAACTTTGATCCATGTGAAACTCAAACTACCCCTAAAAATCTGGCCGGATTCAGACCCATTTTTTTTTGCTTGAAAGACGGATATGTTTGCTCCCTTAACCTACTCCCTTCTTGGTCCCTGTTTGCATTTAAGTCAGATTTTTACCTCGTGTTATGTGTTTACCAAGGTTAGTCAGGTTGTGTGTATTTAATGAGGTTTGTCAGGTAGTTTGTATTGAACACATATTTTCACCTCGTGTTGTGTATTTAACGAGGTTTGTCAGGTTGTCGTGTCTTTAATTGGATGTTACATGCAAATAAAAGGTTTGTTGGTTGTTTATCAATGTTGTCCAAAGCCTTTGAATGCTGTCTGTTATTACAATGGTTATCTTTAAAATACATGTCATCAATATCATTGTCATTGTTTTCCTTTAAAAATGATTAGCAATTGTTGGTGGTTTTGAATACAGGTAATTAATACCATGTTTATTAATATCTCACTGGTTAGTTAGTTTTTAAAGTTGTAGTCTAAACATTCTACCAAATGATTTTATATTTTCTAGGGGCATTTATCTGAAATTAGACAAGATATTGTTAGATCTACAAAATTGAGTGACTCTATATTTTCTGGGGACATTTTTCTGAAATTCGAGAAATTGTTAGATCTACCAATTTGAGTGACTCTATATTTTATGGGGACATTTGTCTAAAATTCGAGAAATTGTTAGATTTGTATAATCCGAGTGCCCCAAGGATTTTTCAGCATGTTGAATCTATTTCTGCATTCATAAATGAATTTTAAACAACAAAAAATAATGATTTGGTACAAAATTGTATTGTCGACTAAAAAAACCATTTCATATAAAAATTTACAACTTTTGAGTACATATCATTTCTATGTTTTTTTTTAAAGTTGTTTTTCTATCTATAAATACATTAATTTAAATAAAGAGTTTGTTGGATTATTAGCCATAGTTAT
>ML805758.1:175281-187668 GCA_009831015.1 Picea engelmannii
ATCATAATTTTTTTTTATCAAATTTATCACATTTATAAATAGTCATCTTTATAAAAATATTAAAAATAAAAATATATATATAATTGATCACATCAAAATCAAAACTTTATATGAAAAGTCACAACACTTTTTATTTTTTTTGTTCTTTTAGTAAACAAAAATCAACAATAACACCCATGACACTTTTATAAAATTTCATATTAAATATTTTTAATTTTAATTTTATTAACCTCATCACCCATGACACTTTTACGAAATTTCATATTAAATATTTTCAATTTTAATTTTATTAACTTCATTGACCAATTAGAAAATGGAACAAGTGGAATTTAAAAAATTATTTTTAATTTAAAAAAAAAAATCAATTTAATAACTTGTTTTTTAAAACATTGAAAAACTTTATAACATGAAAATGAACTTACACAAAGTCAAAACACTTTGACTTGCAAATGAAAAATATATTCCCTGAGATTAATAAAGGGTTTTCCACCACTGTTTTTCACTATATACATATCATTGTTGTCTAACTTACTAGCTATATTTGAATATATATCATAAACAAAATATAATGTTATCTAACTTATACTTATATTTAAATAAAAAGTTGTTTGTCATTATTATTTATTGTCTTTGAACATATCATCAGCATAGATCTATCTTAACTCAGTATTTATCATGATGAAAACCTATTTTTAGAGTACAAAACATGAGAAAATGTTTGCATCTAAAATGATTTGATGTCTCCCGGCTCATGATAGATTTAGAGTTAAGATGGATCTACTCAACACACCATTGAAATGTTTTAACCATAAGGGTATTTTTAATTTTCAATTGTTATATATATATATATATATATATATATAATTGATATTGAAATATTTTACTTGTTACGAATATTTTTTTAAATGACATGTGTTAACCCCATATTTTTTTTGTAAGTACTAAGGGCAAATTCTTTTATCCTACTAGTAGAGGATCCATACAAAAATTATTAGCTACTAGTTTGCCACTAGGGAAACCATACTAGTAGCAAAGGAATAACTTGTCAATCCATACAGTTTGAACAATGTTTTTAAAGATACTATGGCTTACTAGATAAGAAAAATCTATATTCTTCTGAGCGCGGCTAAAAGCTAACACAAAGAGATGCATGCTCTTCATTGTAACACAATTTGAAAGAAAAAACATACTAACTATCTTGAAGGAGGAGGGGCTTGCAGCTCTTGTGGAGGACCGTTAGTTTCCTACCTATTTGATCCAAAAAGGATCAAGAGAAGACTAAGGACAACTCAGAACTCGAAGAAGAAACTTAGGAAGCTTAGAATGGACTCAATAGATAGAGAAAGGGAAAAAATTCAAAGTCCTCAAAACTGAGTGAAAGTGGCATCATCGTGAAGAGCGTGTCGCAATATTTCCAACGGAGTAAATGAATCGTCAAACAGAGTTACGGATCGAAATATATTCACGGTCAAAGTTTGGTCAACCTAGCCGAGTCAGCATCCGTACTACTGATGTCAACATCAGTACAGATGACACCAAAATCTATACAATGTATGTGGCACATGCAATAGGTGACATGTGTCATGCTGACGTTAGCATGGTGACATAGAAGCACTAGAGGATGCCATGTGTCACTTGTTTTTGGCTTTTTCGGGTCAATCTGTGGACCAATGAAAAATCTCCACGTGGCAGTCTATACAACCACATGGAAGACCGTACGGTGATGTGGCAGGATGATGTGGTAGCTGAGGTGGTAGACCGTACGCTGACATGGAAGTTGATTGTACAGTTGGTTGGCATGGCCCAATGGTTGGTGTCCACGTGGCCCAGTCATGGGCTTCCATGTGGCAGTGGGAAAATTCCCAATGAGGGCCCGAGAACTGAAATTCAAAAATAAAAAAAGAAATAAGGTCTGCAAAATATGGTGGAACCTCACCATATCTAGCAACCCAACAGATATATCTAAACTACCTCCAAGTTGGCGGAACCGTCAATACATATATACATATAAGTTATAACAAACACCCAAAAAGGGGAGGCTCGTGGGCTTGACCCCGAGACCTCTCCCTTTGTATGCGCCTTAACTATAGATCTGCCAACCAATAGGCCAAACAACCCTATTGTTTACAATGGACATAATTATTATTTAAAAATTGAAATCTACCAGTGCACGGGGGTGAGGTGTGACGATATGGCTGGGCACAATTTTCGAGAAATTTTCTAGGAATTAATTGCAGCTTGTAGTGCACGAAAATCAAGACAAAATTTATCTTGGGTCTGGGAGTGCCAAAGTCAGATTGAGATGTGGAGACAATCATTTTTTGGTAACTCTATGCCACAAATTCAATGGTAATGCTTGTTTTCTGATCTGAGCAAAAATTCTGCAGCTTAATTCCAGGATGAGGTATACTTATGTATTTTTCCAAATTCTTTTGTTGAGTTAATAAAAAGGCCTACCCATTTGAAAACAAGACTTAGAGATATAGTCCACCAGGGAAGAACTCCGTTATCAAGTTTTTGTGTTCATATTTGATGCTTGTGTCTCTTCATTATTGATTTTTTCCTTCTTTAATGGTGCACTTTAATTTATGCTCATTTAATACAATTCTTTATAGGTCACTTCGATGAAAATATATTGGATCATGTTGGTATCAGAGAAGTCATCTTTGATGTCAATTGTTGAGTGTGAATGCTTACTAGGGCCAAGCATAAGCAAGGTGAAGGAACTCTTAATAATTCCAATCCCGAAGTTGGTCGTGCATCCTGAAGGAAAAAAATGGTAGAAGAGGACAAGTGTGATGAACATGAGAAAAAATTCCATATGGTCTTTTATCACATGTCAGAAATGGTCAAACGAATGTATGGATACTACGAGAAGAGTATGAAGAAGAAAGGGAAGAAAAATGAAGCACAAGCTGATGATGATGCTTAAGTAAATTAAGGGGTTGGAGGAGACCCTCCTGAGCCTCCATCTTCACCATCAAGTTCTAGTTCTTATTCCTTTGAACATTCTTGTCATTCTCATCATTCTAGCCATAAATCCTCTTTTAAGAAACCATTATTAAAGCTTGATGTAAAATTTTATTTACCTATGTTTAATGGAGATGCTAATCCTGCAAATCTAGATAATTGGATTTGAGAGGTTGAAGTGTATTGTTGTGTTCAACAGATTGATGAAGAGGAAGTTAAAGTGCAATTGGCTTCTCTTCGGTTGGAAGGCACCGCTCTCGTATGGTGGGAGAGAAAACGTCAGGACATAAGTTAGTGTGGTAATATTCTTTCCTAATGGTTAGAATTTATATCATCAATAAGGAAGCAATTTTATCCATTAGGTTATTTACATAAAGAAATGATAGAATGGAAAAATTTAAGACAAAGTAAAGGTCAAACTGTACAAAGTTTCACAGAAGAATTTAGGAAGAAATCTCTTGCATTAAACATTCCTTTGGATTCTTATGAAACTTTAATGAAGTATATTGGCACACTTCAAAATTATATTCGTCATACTTTTCTATTGTTTAACCCCACCAGTCTTGATGAAGTTTGTGTGAAAGCCACTCACCTTGAGAACAGGGGAAAGAATGTTCAAGAAGATCCCATGAAGAACCTTCCAATATCCCACATAAGACATTTAAGAAGTTTAAAAGGAAGGGTAAGAAGACCACCATGGTAAAGAGAGAAGAATGAAATCCATCTTGCACTCATTCCAAGAAAAGTGGTCACAATGATGAACACTGTTGGAAACTACATCTAGAGAAGAGACCGAAATAGTTCGGTGGAAAGGGAAAGACAAAAACCGTTGCTACAGTGCAACAAGATCTTGGTTCCGATTAAGGAGATGAAGGAAAGAACACAACGGTTGGGGTACAAGGTAAATATTCCCTTCATGCTAGTTCAAATTCCAATAATGAATGTCATGATATGAAAGAAAGAGGAATGAATTGTTTCATATAAGAGTGGTATCTAAATACACTAAGATAGATACATTATTTGATCCGGGTTCCCAAGTAAACTTGATATCTGAAGCACTTGTCAAAAAGATGGGTTTTGAAATGAAACCACATCCAAAGCCTTATCCTCTTGGTTGGGTATGTGATAAATCAAAACTTGATGTCACCAAACAATGTAGGGTCAGATTTTCTATTGCTTCAAAGTTGATTGATGAAGTGGATTTGGATGTTGTATCATTTAATATATGTGGCATAGTGTTGGGAAGTCCTTATATTTATGATAGAAAAGCAGTCTTCTTTCATCATGAGAACAAATACCACCTTACTAAGGGGGGAGTGAAATATATTGTAAGATCTCATAGCATGAGGGTAAACACGACACTTGTTAGTGCAAGACAAATGAAGAGACTCATAAACACTAATAAGAGATATGTACTCATGGTCGTAAGGGAGATAGATGTCAGAACATCCGATGCTTTCCAAGGATGTGATCCTTCTCATAAGAAATAATTAATTGATATTGTTTCTAAGTATGATGATATTTTATAGGAGCCAGATGGCTTACCTCCTAAGAGACAAATCCAACATGAAATACACCTTTAGTAGGATTCTCCTCTTCCTAATGTGGGCATGTATTGGATGTCATTTGTAGAGATGACATAGATCAAGAAGCAGGTAGAAGTCTTATTGGATCAAGGGGTCATCAGGCCCAACTCATGTTTGTTTGGTTCTCCGATCATGATGGTGCCAAAAAAATATGGAACATGGAGAATGTGTGTCAATTACCGGGCATTAAATAAAATCACGGTGAAAAATCGATACCCTCTTCCTCGTATAGATGATTTACTTGATCAGTTAAAGAATGTTGTTTATTTCACTAAGTTGGATTTGCACAGTGGATACCATCATATCAGGGTTGCAAACATGATGCATGGAAGAATGCCTTTAAAACCAAACATGGATTGTTTGAGTGGTTAGTTATGTCGTTTAGGATTTGTAATGCTCCGAAAACATTCATGTGTTTGATGAATGATGTATTCGGGCCTTTCCTAGATGATTTTGTAATTGTATATTTAGACAACATTCTTATTTTTAGAGGGACTTGGGATGAACACGCGAGGCATGTAAAGAAAGTATTGTATACTTTTCAAAGGAAAAGTTGTATGTAAAATTGTCCAAATGTGAATTTGGCAAGAATGCACTTGTGTACTTAGGTCATATTGTAGGAGGAGGACAATTAAAAATTGCTCCTTCCAAGATTGATGTAATTGTAAATTGGCATGAGCCCAAAAGTGTAACCGAGATACGAAGCTTCTTAGGTGCAGTCCGGTATTGGAGGAGGTTCATTTCAAACTTCTCTTTTATAGGAGCTCCTTTTCATGCCTTAACTAGTGTGAAGAACACTTTTCAGTGGGGAGGAAAGAAACAAAAAAATTTCGACACTTTGAAGGAAAATATAAATACCGCACTAGTATTAGCACTATCAAATATTCAACAACCCTTCGAGATCGAGACAGATGTCAATGGATATTCCATGGGTGCAATATTGATGCAATATGGCAAGCCTAGTTGTTACCACTCTGAAACTTTTAACCAAGATGTTGTTAACTATCCTACATATGATAAAGAGTTGTACGCATTAGTTCAAAGCATAAAGAAATGGAAGCACTACTTGTTAGGGAAGGAAACAATCATACATACATATCACCAACCCTTATAGTATCTCCAAGCACAAACCAAACTGCAACAATCTCGACATTATAGATGGATGGCTTTCCTACAAAAATTTCATTTGGCAATCAAGTACAAAAAGGGTACAAGTAACAAGGTAGTTGATATGCTTTCTAGACCTCCTATTGTTGCTTCTATTATTTTGAATAATACTTCTTTATCTCATGATAGCTATGTGTAACAATATGCCATTGATGAATGTTGGCCTTGACCAAGTTTTGAGGAACACTTGGTCATATTTGACCGTTTTTGGGACTTCGACTGCTTGTCAGAGATGGAGCGCAACGCAAAGAAGAAATTGTGGAAGCTAGACCCCTTTTTGGATCCTTTTTGGGTTTTGGGGGATAATGTAATGGGATTGGGATGTTATCCCATGGGTTTACCCATGTTTAGGCCTATTTTGTATGTATATATAGATGTCTAGGCCATATAGAGGAGTAGTGGATGATATATCTATGTGATATAGGCTAAGTGCCAGCGGTTGAATCTGTGTGGTCAAGGCTTTGTGAAATTTGTGTAAGGCTTGCAGAGCTGAGTGCAAGTCCCTGTGAGAGACTGTAGAAGGCTTTGTGCTATAGTGCAAGGAAAAAGGATCTAGTGAGTTGCGCAGATCTTGTGTCTTATGCAAAGAGGTATTTTGATGGCTCTGTGTTGTAACCTGATTAAATGAAGCTAATAAAGAAGAAAATTTTGTGGATGTAGCCCCAGGGTGGGGTGAACCATGGTAAATACGTGTGTTGTGCTTTGTGACTTGACCTGATGTGTTTGTCTCTGCCTTTGCTAAGTGATTTGATGTGTTTAAATAGATCTATTTATGCTTTGTGCTTCTGAGATATGAATGAATATTAGATCTGGTATGTAAGATGCTTAGTGCTTGATTTTCCGAATCTAATCTATCTTGTTGTGGCTAAGTGTTGAATTATCTTAGATCTAAGTACGTACTATGATGCTCTGTGCTATCTGTGAAGTATCATGAGGGTTGAATATTGATGAATAATCTATGCTAGGTGAATGATAAGTGTTATAATCACAGATCTGTGTCCCAGCTAAGGTTGCAGACACCTGAGTCTTGCAACCACCCCTGCCTCTACCTCAGGTGAGACTTCATCTGCTTTGCAGGTGTTGCCAAAATGGCCGGTAGTTAGGGTTTTGTTGGTGTGTTGTTGTAGCGTTGAACCTTGGGTCTGCCCCTATGCCAACAAATAGTTCCGTTGCCGGGACCTGAAACTGTGATTGTTGGGAACTGAACAGTAGAAGCTTTGTGAAAAGATTCATCCTGAAAATGTGAAAGCTCTGTGCGTGGATCTATGCCCTAGTGCGCAGTGATCCACTTGATCTAAAAAGATCCGTGTTGAACAAGGAAGGACAGATATGAAGGAAAGAAGTCAGATCTACAAGAAAAAAGGTTGATACTGAAGAAAAGAAGTAAGATCTGTAAGCTCTTTGCTCTGATAAAGGTAAGAATAGTTAAAAGTTATTATATCTGGAAGCTTTGTGCCTTGTAGAAGTAAAAGAAGTGAAAATTTTTGTTTCTAAAGTATGTATTTAGGTATGCTTGATAGATTTTGTCCTAGCTTGAAAACTAGGGCATTATTAGATGAAAGAACGTTTGATATGAATAGATCTGATAAGAATAATGAAAGATATGTTATACCTATGCATAGAAAGAATTCTTGGACTAACCAATGGATGTAGGATCCTAGAAAGAAATTTTTGCAGGCTAGCAATTATGAACCTAGCAAGCAGTACAAAAAAAGTTGGGGATCATTGAAGAGAAAGAGAGGATTAAATCTTTGTTACAGTTGCAGAAGACCAGGACATCGTGCTAAGGAATTCACTGGGAGAAACCCTAGTTGCCTCTGTTGTCAGGCTATGGACCATGAAGTACTGGATTTCCCTAAAATGATTGCTAGACTTGAAAAGTTGAATATGGAGCAAGCAAACCATGAAAAAGATCAAGAGACTAAGATTATAGAAGAACCCCAGAAAGAATAAGATATTATGTTGCTGAAAATGAAAGAAACCCTGGATGAACATAAAGATGTCAGTTTGTATCTTAAAAGAAAAAGAGAAAATCGAAGTAAGAATATGAGACTTCGACATTGACTGTGCTCTGGATGAGGGAACACAGATGAAAATTATGACAAAAAGTACTTGGGAAACCCTAGGACGGCCTGCTATGGTTCCTTCACTAGGAAAAATAGGGTTGTTTAAAGGAAAAATGGTAACCCTATGTGGCAAGATTACCCAGATAGCTATGAGTACCCATGGAGCTTCGACAGAGGAAGAATTCAAAGTTTTTTAAATTTTTTGAGGACTATTCCCCATTTCCAGCTTTGTTAGGAAAGATGTGGATTGAAAAAGACCAGATCTGGAAAAAAAAAGAAAAGGAAGCCTTAGAACAGAAGAAGCAAGAACTTATGGAATTTATGACTAGAAGGATCACCTACTTGATGGAAGAACAAGAGAACAGATCTAAGATATTGAACACCAGGGACTTGGATGTCGAAGCTATAAGAGCATTAGAGGAACCACATAAGACTGAAATACCTAATCCATATGATGAAGGAGTATTACCCTTGGATCTAAAGAAAGAATCTCAGCATCGCGAAGTGACTATGTCGAGAGAATATAAGAATCAGAAAGGAAAAAGGATGACCGAGACAAATCTCACTAAGAAGAAGTCTAGGAAGTTAAGTAAGAAGAGAGCCAATATCAAAAATTTATAGAAGGTTCCAGAGGAAACTTCGTAAAAGGAAAAATCACAGGAATTGAGCTTCGCCGGGATATCAGAACCACGACATATGAAACTTCACCATGGCAAAGAAATATAGTCGTTGGATCGATATACCCATTCGACTTTCGCGCCGAATGAACATAAAATAATTAAAGGATCAGCACCAGATCGTTGGACCACGCCATAATGGATGGATCAACGTTCATGGAAGATTCATACCCGTTGCAAGCAGACCATTCATGAATTTCCTATTTAGCTCATCATGTCGTGCCCTAAGAACACTTTTGCCAACTGAAAAGTCGAAGCCCATAGAACTAGTGATTGTCTACAGTGATCCTAGTGCGGTATTTTGAGATCATCGTGACCCCGATTATCTTTCTCGAGTGCACATTTCTGATGAGCTCACCAAACATGAGGAATCCGTTACAGAGGTCCTTCTCAATTTAATGACTGAGATAGTCATGTCAGAAAGAAGAATTTCCACCAGAGTCCAAGAATCATCGACGGGAGGAGTGCAAGCCTCCCCGTCGACTACTTGAGAAGGAACATCTCGAGCCGACGCAAAAAGAAGAACTAAGCATAAGGACGGCATAGCCAACGCGAAGTTAGTACCATCCATCCTACTAGCTTACATACCCCCTCAGAGAGGTGAGATTAATAGGGACAGTGTCCCTAGAGACTTTGAATACACCCTAGTCACTGCATATCTACCGAAAGGAGTATGCACCTATCGCCAGATCAAGACAAGGTTACATCGTTGAAGTCTTGCGACCTCAACCTGGGGGAATCTAAAGTTTACAACATCCTCACCCCGTATAAATACTTGACAAGAACTAAGGGAAAGAATTAGAAGCTCATCCCTCAGAAATGGACGATGAAACTCCCACAGTCTACTTTGCTCAAAGTTATGAAAAATCGCACTTCGACAGACACTAGGAGGTGAATGCTTGTGTAAAATTGTTGCTAGCAAGTTACCATGGAGGATACCTGTGGTTAGACAGTCGCATAACTGTTGATCTGACACTGATCAATAAGATCATCGGGCTTAGCATGCAGGGCCCTGATCCCCATGAGTACTATCCTAGAAAGACCACAGAACATGCTCTTTCATAGAAGATCAAAGAAGCCTATGGAGATGTTGAGAAAGGCATGATAGGAAACAAGGTAACTTCTATTGAAAGTGGCGCAGTGCACCTCACTTTCCAACTGAAAGCAAGGAAGTTGGTACGCAAGAATCGACCAACAAAAGTATATGGCTTTGTAGTTGACCTCGTAGGAAAGTGCACAGAGGGACTACAAATGAACTGGGAGAAGTACCTGGTGAATCAATTGGAGATTGACTGCAGAGAAGGCCAGGATCAGGGGCATGCATTCCATTTTAGCTGGCTCCTGATACTGATTACTTTTGTTTCATGGGAGCTACCAGAAGGTGCAACCTTCTCGGACCTTGACTCCTTTGAGCCACTAGCTGCGAAGTTCAGTACATTATGGTACTCAAATGACATGAGCAAGCAATGGAAATCAAATTCCATTTTCCACGCGTACTATAACCAATTGAAAGAAACCATAAGGAGTGAACCTCGCATAACCCTAAACACTTTACAAAGATTCTGACCTCTAATAAAGTTTAGCACAGACCGCCAATTTATATACCTAACCCCACGCACTGATGAGCACTAGGAACAACTTCAGTCCTACTATAAGCTGACAGAAGAAGACCTAGAAGAGATCACCAAGGAATGGTCAACAGACCTCCTTGTTTCAGCAGACCCCGCAAAAATGTCTGATATCAACAGCCCCAAAACTGCACAGGATACACCTCGACCTAGTAAGACAAAGAAAGCAAAGACGATGAAGAAGACTGAAGAATTCTAGGATGTTGACAGCCTATTTGTAAGGATGACTTCCATTACACAAGATGAAGAAGGTGATGATGAAGAAGATACAGAAACTCGAAAAGTTGAAGTACCACCACCTAGGGATGAAGAAGACTCATCAAAGAAAAGGAAGGTCTCACCTCTAAAATCTTCCTCTAGAAAGAAACCAAGAACCCCTATAACCAAGATGCGAACTGCCATCACATTGGATGACTTTGATTTCATTGTTGCAATGGTCAATGATGCTTCAAAGGAAATCATAGAGAAGAAGGAGGCGAAGCAGGAACAAATGTATAGCCAAATTGACATCGCACTCTATGGAGTACAACAAGCACTCCAGTCTAGCCGAGCAATCTCTACTGCACCTCTGCCATAAGGAACAACAAAAGTGGGAGATGAATCAGTTTAGCTCCACAATATTGCTGATACATTCGAAGTATTCCTTCAACATGCTCAGGATGAAAAAGCACAGGCCATCCAGGCCCTAAAGAAAGCATAGGAGGAAATTATTCAACAATGCCAAGTCATGCAACAAGAGAAGAATTCTCTCCAAGCAAAATTTGAAGAAGACAGAGCGAAGATCCAAAGAGAGAAAGAGAAGTTGCTCGCAAAGTAGGTAGGAATTGAAGAAGTAGTCAACAGAGCATTTTGCTCTGTGACCAGCTTAGAGAAGAAGGTCGAAGAGCCCATAGAGCACCAAGTGATGAAATTGGCTGAGGTTATTCAACAACTTCAAAAAAGGGTCATGGAATTAGAGCTTCATACCATACCTCAGACTCCATAAGAAGTGCGTGACCAACGAGAATTGAATTCTCAGAGTGCGGTCGAGAGGATTAAAACACTTGTTGCAGAATGTAAACAACTAAGTAGCAGAAGCACACAAATATATGAACAACTATCTGAAGACCCAGAGTTGAATAAACTGGAATCCCAACTCCAGGAAGCAAAGCAGCATGTAGATACAGTACAGGCGCAACTCAAGCTCCTGTCACCCATCGAGAGGATGAAGAGATCCCAGGAACAACACATTGCCCAACAACTCATTCTTACCATGTAGAATAGAGTGATGGAAGTCACCCAAAAACTCCAGATGAGCCAGGAGGAAACCTACCTACTATTTGAAGAAATCGAAGGCCAAGGAACACTACTAGAACAAGTAGTTTTTACAGTCGAGAAACAACTAGAAGGACCTATCAGTGAAGCGATTGTTCAAGAATTCACTGAGCAAGAAGAAGTAGCACAGAAAAAAGTCGAAGCAGCTCGAGCCAAGATCGAAACCTTTTAGGTAAAGTTTCCCAGACCTAAGTGACTCGGGACAAGTCACAGGTGAGTGTTGGGGCCTTGTTGGCCCTAACCAAGTTTTGAGGAAAACTTGGTCATATTTGACTGTTTTTGGGACTTCGACGACTTGTCAAAGATGGAGCTCAACGCGAAGCAGAAATCGTGGAAGCTAGACCCCTTTTTGGATCCTTTTTGGGTTTTTGGGGATAATGTAATGGGATTGGGATGTCGGCCCATGAGTTTACCCACGTTTAGGCCTATTTTGTATGTATATATAGATGTTTAGGCCATATAGAGGAGTAGTGGATGATATATCTATGTGATATAGGCTAATTTCTAGTGGTTGAATCTGTGTGGTCAAGGCTTTGTGTAATTTGTGTATGGCTTGCAGAGCCGAGTGAAAGTCCCTGTGAGAGACTATAGAAGGCTTTGTGTTGTAGTGCAATGAAGAAGGATCTAGCGAGCTGTGCGGATCTTGTGTCCTATGAAAAGAGGGATTTGGATGGCTCTGTGTTGTAACCTGATTAACTGAAGCTAATAAATAAGAAGACTTTGTGGACGTATCCACAGGGTGGGGGTGAACCACGGTAAATATGTGTGTCATGCTCTGTGCCTCAATCTGATGTGTTTGTCTTTGCTTTTTCTAAGTTCTTTGATGTGTTTAGATAGATCTATTTATGCTTTGTGCTTTTGAGATATGAATGAATATTAGATCTGGTATGTAATATGCTTAGTGCTTGATCTGCCGAATCTAATCTATCTTGTTGTGGCTAAGTGATGAATTATCTTAGATCTAAGACATACTACGATG
>ML805758.1:192745-211656 GCA_009831015.1 Picea engelmannii
GAGTGGTAGCTCAATAGGAGGAAGCCCCCTCGAAGAGGCAAGTGAACAGGAGAGGATCCCTTCCATAATAGGATCCATTGTATGGTGTTGCCCTACCTCAAGGGTTTTGATATAATAAAGTTGTGGTTTTCTATATGGTTTCATATATCTTGTGTGGTGGTTGTATTCAGATATATTTGGATCTATTGTGACATTTTGTATTCAGGTATTTGGATCTTAACAGTGAAACCATCAATAGATATATACATATAAGTTATAACAAACACCCAAAAAGGGGAGGCCCGTGGGCTCAACCCTGGGACCTCCCCCTTTGTATGCACCTTAACTATAGCTCCGCTAACCAATAGGACAAACAAACCTATTTTTTACAATGACCATAATCATTATTTAAAAATTGAAATCTACCAATGCATGGGGGAGAGGCGCGACGGTACGATCAAGCACAATTTTCGAGACATTTTTTGGGAATTAATTGCAGGTTGTAGGGCACCGAAACCGAGACAAAATTTATCTTGGGTCTGGGAATGCCAGAGTCAAATTGAGGCATGGAGACATTCATTTTTGGGTAATTCGACACCACGAATTCAATGGTGTTATCTATTTTTTGATTTGAGCAAAGCTTATATAGGTTAATATCAGAATTAGGTATACTTATGTATTTTACCAAATTCTTTTGTTGAGTTAATAAAAAGTCCTACCCATTTGAGAGCAGGACCTAGAGATGTAGTCCACCAGGGAAAAACTCTGTTATCAAGTTTTTGTGTTCATATTTGATGCTTATGTCTCTTCATTATTGAGTTTTTCCTTCTTTAATGGTGCACTTTAATTTATGCTCATTTAACACAATTATTTATAAGTCACTTTGATGAAAAGATCATGTATCACTATTGAGTTGTGGTGTGGTTGTTGAACTAGAAGGTTGTAGATGCGACATGAATTCATGGAGGAGGTGGAATTAATCTAGCTGGAGTTGGATGGTACTTTGTTCTTCTTCCTTGGTTTGGAGCATTTGTCCCCAAATCATATTCAAGTGCCAATAAAGTTCTACTTTGCACTAGTATTTTGACTTCTGACCATGTGAGCTTCCAATATCAGGCACCCAATTGATAATTCCCTCGTCCACCTCGTATATTTGAATGAGGGTACGTTTTGTCTGAATATCTGCTTTAACTTCATCAAATTGCTCCTGAATATCCTAAGGAATGGATTCATGGAAAGTTGACACTCTATGTAATCCTCCTATTGTACCCTTGTGGTGGTAGTCCTAGCTTCCCTACAGTTGGAGGATGTTTTTGAAGGTGATCCTTCACCTCGATGGGAGCCTCTATTGTATCCTCTGTGTGGAGCCATATTGATTTCCATTGACTGAATGAACCGGAGATGCACGTCGATCCACCACAAGTTGGTGGACAAGTTGCGACAGTGCCTGTCATGGAGACCAGCTCAAGCCAGAGCTTCCCTGAAGTCTCGGGTCCATCGAATTCCTTAGCCTTGTCGTGACCCTCATTATTCATTCTTCTAAGATAAAAAAATATCATTGGATCCTTCCATTAATTGTTGTGTACTATGCATGTGCTTCCTTAACTGCTAGATTGAAATGAGATGGTACTGGGTGTACTAAATACTGCGTGCTTGGCATATGTTGCACGTACCTTGCATCGTCATGTTTTCTTGAAAACTCGCTGCCAAAGGCTTGGAGCCTAAGGTCGTGGTTGTGACTTTAATATTCATTGGGTTGAGTGAGGGCGAGTCTCGAATGGAACATCGTTAGACTCATTAATAATGTCAAGTTGGCTATACCGAGGCTCACTCATGTGGTTGATGACATGCGCGTTGGAGCTGGTCACTGGAATCGCCACATGCACATTCGTGTTCCTTATGTTCTCATCCCCAAATGATTCTCTCTCCCTTGTCACCCCATCCAGGGGCTGTTAACTCCATATTAAGCATTGAAGGAATTACATATATCCCTCATATGGAGAAGTAGAAATCACCTATCCGCCAAATAAGATCAATTTCTTTGTGTGTGTGTGCATGTGGACATTGAAATATATTATTTATGGCCCACATTGAAATAATTTTTTTCTTATTAATATTTTTTAAATTCCACATGTCAACTCCATATAAAGCATTGAAGAAATTACACATCTCTTTCTTTATGTTAAGTAGAAATCACCTATCAACAAATAAGAACATTTTTTACTTTCAATTACTCTCTCTCTTTATCTGGTTCTCTCTATATAGAGTTCATACATAATTTCTATATATATAAATGATATAGAATTATTTTACTTAAGTTGGATGTTGAAATATTTTATTTATGGCTTACATTGAAATAAATTTTTTGTATTAATATTTTTTTAAATGCTATGTGTCAACTCCATGTTGAGTAAAGAAGGAATTACACATTTCCCTCATATTAGACTATATAAAGCTCTTTTGGGCTCAATTAATACCATTACCACTATTGTCTTCCATTGTTGTCTTTTATGATTATTTACCATTATTTTCTTTGAACACATACCATTTCGATGTTGTGTTTTAAAAATGCTTATCATTGTTATCTTTGAATACATATCATTGTTATCTAACTTATTAATTATATTTAAATAAAATGTTGTTTATAATAATTGTTTTTTAATATATTTATACAATAGATCATATATATATATATATAGCCACACCACCTTAAAAAAAAAAATCATCATCACCCATAGAAACAACTTTTATTTGGATGATGATTTGGGCCTGGGACTCTATGTAGAGAATGAAAAACAAATGTATAATAAATTGAAAATAAATCCAATATTCCCACATATAAATGTAAACTTTATAATGTGAAGACTATATTTCATTTTGAAATTTTGTAACATAAATAAGTGAAATGAAAAAGGTTGTTTATTCCCTATCTCTTAAAAAAAAATGGGTATAGTCATTTTCTTTTGTAAAATGGGTGTAGAAATGATAATGATATCATGAGGTAGATTATTCAGTATAGAGGAGATGTTGAGGCCTTAGGGTTATGTATGTTAGATAAAGCTATATTAAATAAAATAAAGTTGGCTTAAATTTAAAAAAAAAAATAACAACAATAAAAATAAAGTCGACTCAATTAAAAAAATAATAATAATAAAAATAAAGTGAACTCAATTAAAAAAAAATAACATAAACCATGTAAAACTTGACATGGAACGAAATAATCTAAAAAAAGTTACATATTAAGAAATTGGATTCATCTCGGTGCTTGATATATTCATATTTAAAATGGATCTATATTTGATTTTATATACATAATTGTTTAATACATTATAAAAATGAGACTTTTAGTTAATATATTTAGGTTGATATAATATAGAAATTAAATATATTAAATTCCTTTTTTTTTAAGCTCATGGTACTAAAATTCTAATTAGCCCTAAAAACTCCATACATGCTATCCACCTCTGCTATTGGTTTGCCATTGGGGAAACTAGACCAATAAAAGAGGTAATGTTTGTTGGATTTAACTGTATATCCAGTGTTTTTAAACAGATTTATGAGAACTAGAAAAACAAAAAAAATTTCTATATTCTTCTGGATATTGGATCTTGGTCATCGTCTTCTAAGGTAATTCATATACAAAAATTCTAAAAAAAACTAAGACCATATATTAGGGACTTGGGGGCATGACCGATCAGTCCTGAGTTTTGTCCAAAGCTGAATTCGTGGTGTTGCGCAGAGCTGAGAGAGTCACTATTGTACTTGACGGAGGCATGCAAGCTAGAAATTCATTCATCATCAGGTGAAGACCATCCAACTGGAATTGCATTGTGTTCTGATCCTCCTCCCTCATTTGAATAATTTCACCTAAGAGGTTCTTAATGTGAGAGTACAGTTCAATTGTCTTCCAATATTTTGTGTCCCTTGCCCTTGTCGTTCCTACATCTGGAACCCAACAGACTATATCTTTATCCACCTCCTGCTCTGTATGCATAACACGCTCTTGCTGGAAAAATGCCTCTGCTTCTTCCATGTGATATTGGAATCGAAATGGGATAGAGGTGTAGAAGAATTGCACTGCATTGAAAGCTTCATGTTGACTTCTAGAGGATGAGGATTCAAATTCATTATGGTGAGAATATGAGCCTAGGGGAGAATTCCCTCCACGTTGATAGTCATAGAGGTATCCATAACGAGGAACCATTGCTTCCTAGGTTCCCCTTCACATTCGAGAGTTAATGTGTTGACAATTCATCTAAGGGAGGGTCTTAGCCCCTCCTTCTTTCTAATTATCACTTCGAGTTTACACTTCCTTTATCTTGGTCTGCAGGGAGTTGAAGCTCTGCCACCCTGCATAATTTGTCAAGCTCGTCTTTCTAATTCATATTTCCCTCGAGCCCTTAGTAATTGGGATCTTCCCTAATGTCATCTTAATTTTTATTTAACTCAGTGTTATGGCCAAGGGGCCGGCTCACCTCCAATGCATGCCATAGATCTTTGTTTCCATGTGATGGCCTTTGGGTTCCGACGTGTGGGATCTCGGGTAGCATGTTCGTAACTATATCCTCATTTACTTAAGTCATTGATGTGTCGACTCTTTGGTGATATCCGAAGTAAGTACTAGCCTCAGTCATTGTTGGGCGCAGGTCTATTTCGAGAAGGACGTCTATTCTAGGCGCATACCTATTCTTGGAGAAGGACTTGTTTTGAGGAAAGACCTATTTTTGGAAAGGAAGACCTAATTTTGGAGCACACACAAGAAGTGGAAAGAAAGAAACATGTAGAAAATAAGGAAAAACATCATGCTGGAGGAAAATCAACGTGGTGCGTAGGCGGACAAGACTAACTGTGATAAGGTTAGGTTTTTTTATAAAGATTGTAATGGCTATAAGAAAAAAATTAGTATAAATAAGGACCTAGAAGGTCTAGGAGGGGGGATGTCAGTTAAAGAGAGAGAGATATGTATGTGCGAGATAGAGAGATATCATATCATAATGGAGAGATTTTATAATGATGTGTTTTTGTGGGATTTTTTATTGTAAGAAGTTTGTAGAAGAGTTGAGTAAGATAGTCCTTGGGGGTTAGGTCATAGGCTGAGGATCCTGGTGTGATCTAGTCCACCTCACAGAGGGTTATTACCATCAATATTGATTGTATTATTGAATATGTAATGTGTGCAATGCAATATTTTGCAGCAGAATAAATAAAAGAGTAGTGAATCCATATCTTTGTGGACATAGGAGGGGGTGAACCAAAGTAAACCTTGTGTTATGTGTGATTGCTAATGGATGATTTACTTTCTGTTGATATTTATCTTATGAATGAATGGTTAGACTAGATATATCAGCATGCATGCATAGGTTTAAAGATAAATAAATCATAGGAGTATTTGAATACTTAATAAGGATAATGCATAAAGAATAAAGAACACAATCCCAGATCCCCACTCATTCCTAGACTATAGACACTTGAGTATTGCAGTCACCCATAAAATATATCTTGGGTGAGACTGTGCGGTGAACCCTATGTGCAACGTTTCCTTCTGGTTTACCAGGAGGGCCGATAGTTTTTGAGGGTTTTGTTGGAAACCTGTTGAGATCCAAACCTAGGTCAGCCTAAGAATAAATGAAAGAAACAACCAACAAATGGTTCTATTGCCGGAAGAAACTGCACGGGATTGAGTGGATGAGATCCATGGAAGAAACACACAGAGAATGAAAGTATAAAAGGGAATGTTTAGGCCATGGAATCCAATGAAGGTAGAGATTGGAAGATGGTTGGAAACAAAGGAACTTGAGTTTGGGTAGAAGGACAACAAAAACCCTAAGTTAACACCACACAAATATATCGATAAATAAGTTTTTAGCGACTTGCATGAGGTATTTTTCTGTGATTTTCCGCATTTGTTGTAGGAGTGGTTATTGATATTAAAGGAAAAACACCATACAAATCGAATCAGATACCTAAAATGGAATCCTGTGGAAATCACGCAATTACAACAAGTTAATAACAAATTTACGTGCGTAGTAGATTTCTGGTTAGACAATATTGTTGCAGGGTTTATCACCGAATTTGCAGTAGATACTACGAAGTCCTACACTAAAGTAGAGGAAAATTTTCTAAAGGGACCCAGAGGTAGGTACATCTGATCGTTGTATACTTCAATCAAGATTTTATTGTATGACAACAATGTGATTGCAATGGAATCAAACAACTAAACTTCCCTGCATGCATGGGGGAAGGGGGGAAGCACGGACAAGAGGTTGAGATATGTAAAAGGATATGGATAAAGGAAATAAGAAGGATTCCATGGACCTAATCATGATGGAATAATATGAAATAAAGAAGATAATGGAAAAATCTAGAAATATGTGCAACGAAATACCCTACCAATATAAAATGAATAACAAGAAGAGAGCTATAGTTGATAGAAAGGGCTTGGCAAGCGATAAATAAGATGTAGAGGATCTCTGAGCTATGGATTAGATTGAGGAAATCATGCACACAAAATATGAAGGGAAAAAAGGAGGTCCAAGGTCAGGGACAGAAGAAAAAACTCCTATCCAAACCACCGTCAATGTGGAACCTACAAACCCATATGAGAATAATACACCAGAAATAACACCAACGTTTAGACAAATGCGTTTTAGTGGAAGAAAAACAACATGACAGGAATCCAATCAAAGAGCATCAACTGGGGGAGCCAGTTTAGGAAGTAACAATCAATTATCTACAACACATGGAGGTAGTAGTTCAACATAGTTCAAAATGGCGGGACATGATCCCATAATCATATTACCATAATTTCAGGGAGAGGCATTAGAGGACCCTGAAAAAGAACATATTCATCTGTGAGAAGATCTGGGAAGCAAAGAAGATCACAAATAAGGATAAAAAAATCGTGCAGTTAGCGATCACACTAAGAGACCTCGCACTGGATTGGTATATGAGCATAGATCTAAAAAATCCACATGGAATACCAATGACTATTGTAGATGTCAAAAAACCACTATTAAACAAATTTCATGAGCCCAACTTAGAAGACCAGTATATGAATGAAATGACTAAAATCAGGGAAAAACTAGGTGAGTCTTTTTGGGAGATTGATCAAAGGTTTAAATGTCTAGAAGCAAAGTTGAAATATGCAATTACTAACATGAAACATAGGAATTTATTTGTGAACTCATTGTTACCACATTTGAAATAACCATTAAGACAACAAAAGTTCCAAACTCAGGAAGAGGCTCTACAGGAAGCCTTACAACTCGAAGAGAACTAGTATTAGCAGACATATCCAACAATCGAGGATTTGAAGGAGTATTTGAAGAATATAACATTTCAACTTAACCAGAATAATGGTAAGGACAAAAGAGAAGTTGTTTGGTGTGTAGGATAGAAAGACACCATAATAATGAATTTCCAACTTTCACGCAGTACATGGTGATGGGGGTTCCAAATCCATTTCAAATAGGAGGACCATGGTGCGAGATTTGTAAAATGCATGGGAATGATACATATCACTATCCAATGATGCAAAAATATAAGAAAGTACCAAAAAGTTCATATTGCATTTTTTTCAAATCAATGGGTCATGATGATAAGGATTGTAGAACGGTGGAGCTGATGAGGGAAAGAACTTCATATACTTATAGGGTACAAGCAGAAATGATGACAATACAAGTTGTAATTCAATTTATCCAAGTACAACCACCATACAACAATGCAACAATGTGTAACATTAATACAACAATGCAATAATGCGCAACCATGGTATAACCCCACACAGTATAACTAGGTACCTCAGTACAACGTACTACACAAAGATCAAGGAGGATATATAGGTGGAGGATGAGACAGAGGAGGATTTGTACGAGGTAGAGAACCAACAGTGTGCCACAACTTCCAATAACCAGGAAATTATGCAAGGGAATGTCCACTCCCACCAGCCACATGTATGTATTGTCGTGCAACAAACTATGACAAAAAAGACTGCACAACACTCTTGGAGAAGATCCAGGAAAAAAGGAACCAGAAGAACCAGAATATCTAATGGATTTTTGCAGAAGCCAGGGATGGTGGGAGAAACATCAATATAGTCACTCGAGGAGGATCCAAGATAGGAACTGGTGTAGTAACACGAGATCCAACTCAACACCAATGGGTTGAGAAAAACACTGAGCTATAGAAGCAGTTTGACACATGGGAAGAAAAGGAAATATTCAAGGAGGCCAGAAAATAGTTTCTCAAATAGAATATTTCATCTACATTAGTCGCATAGCACACTTAGAACCTACCAATATATGGGATACCATTCTCAATGGACCATACCAATAAAGAACAACCTCTAGAGAAAGTAATTACCATAAATACTTTTCTACAATCATGTGTTAAGTTATTGAATGAACCATCATCTGTCAAGGTCTTATAGAATATGCTAGAAAGATGTAACACATAGGTAGAAGAGAAGTTTGAGTAGAAAATAGTAAATCATCTCCATACAAGAAGAAGGACAAGCAGAGAATTCAAAATGAATGCCAACATTGGGAATTTCAATATGGGTGATGTTATACTAGACTTAGGCTCTGAATTAAATGCATTACCTAAGAAGATGTGGCAGTGTATGGGGGAACCCATCCTAGGATATTCACCTATCTAGTTGAAACTAGCAAATCAACACATAGTGTTACCTATTGGAAGGCTTAAAGGTTTGATAATAGATTTGGATGGAGTGTGCACTATGACAAATTTTGAAGTAATAAAGATAGTGGATGGAACAACACCTTACCCAGCCTTACTTGGATTGGATTGGGAATTCTATAAATATGCTATAATCAACCTGAAGACAAGAAAAAACACTTTTGAATCAGGCGAATATAGAGTCATTGCACCATTGGATCCTTCACAAGGAGAAATGTTTGTAGAGGCCAGTTGTTTAGATCTAGAAAAAATAAACCAGTTATACAAAACCACTGCGCGACAAGAGGATTATGTTAACCCAACTACATATGGGGTAATCAGATGGAGAAGCATTACATCATGTGCTTCTAACTCATACATAGGGTTGGAGAATTGGAAACATCAATTACATGGAGTTTCCACAAGGAGGTGTGCAAGAATAGATTGTGCAGTAAGATGAGTTGGTACAAAAATAAGAGAACCTCCCAGTTTTCATGAGATAGATGAATTAGAGGAATTTTCAAAAAAATATTAAGAGGAAGTGTTATAAAATTAGATTCTCTTATCCCTATATATTTCACTCAAGGAAACACTTGCAATATGGTGGAGTGTGCACAAAGAAACAATTTAGGAATGGTATTAGTGTAAAGGAATACTACGCATTAGATTTGGCATAGAACAAGGGACAAATAAATTGCAGAGGTATGATGGGAAAGGAACACCAGTGGAACACTTGGAGAAGTGTAGGGCATAATGGAGGATGACACCACTAGAGGAATGGACTCATCTCTTTATCTATACATTGGAAGGAATCCTAGGGAACTAGTATATATACCAGGAGATGCGCAGAGGCACTACAGAATGGATACGATTACAACAGAATTTTGTAGTAACCTTATCATTTGAACATGAGAACCCAAACATTGATTCAATGTTGAAGTTGATATGAGGAGTGATATTTTTTTATGAACCAGAGGTGGAAATCATGACAGAGTATCAACAATAGAACATACAGACATTCAAAGAGTTACTCTCATGCTATCATGGGGAAGAGGAAGCACTAGATGAAGATGATACGTGCAACATTCTTATTACAATTATTGAGAGAGAAAGAGAGGTGGAAGGTCCATCTCTGGAGTCAAAATTATTTCTTGCACCAATCAAGGTTAAGAAAGTCAATATTGGGACGAATGACAATCCTAAAATGGAAATTATTGGAGACTATTGGGATGGGAAAACAGTAGAAAGAATAACAAAGTCACTGCATGAATACAGTGACCTATTTCCAATGACCTTTATAGAGATGAAAGGCATAGAAGGAGAGCTAGGTGAGATGAAGATACCCCTCAAACCTGAGGCTAGACCTACCAGGAAAATACCTTACATATTGAATCCAGTGTATAAGAAGAAAGTAAAATCAGAGATTGATCGAATGTTGGAAGATGGCATTATAAAAATAGTCGAGGAATCTGAATGGATCAGTCCCATGGTAGTCCAAGAAAATAAGAAAGTGGGGATAAGGATTTGTGTAGATCTGAGGAAACTTGATGATGCTTTATTACATGACCCTTTCCCTACCCCCTTTATAGATGAGTTATTAGAGAATGTGGGAGGCTAGGAAGCATATTCATTCACAAATGGATTCTTAGGATACCATCAGATCAAAATATGCATGAAGGATAGGTATAAGACTACTTTTGCTACATAATGGGGATCTTACCAATATACAATCATGCCATTTGGGCTGAAGAATGCACCAACTTTATTTTCAAGGGTAGTCATAGATGCTTTTAAGAAATTCATACATCGGTTTCTAGAAGTATATCTGGATGAATGGACTGTATACAGTCTTTTAAAATACCATGTAGAAGTGTGAATGCTAATGTTGGGAAGATGCAGGAAATGTTAGATATCATTAAATATCAAGAAATGCATTTTTGGTACACCTTTTGGGATATTGTTGGGACATATATTGCGTAAAAAAGGTTTACTAGTTGACCCCACTAAGATTGCAATCATTGTGAATTTACCACCACCAAAGTCAGTGCGGCAGTTGAGAGAAACACTGGGACATACATGCTATTACATGAAATTTATAAAGGGGTATGCGCAGATTACTGCAACAATGGAAAATTTGTTAAAGAAGGACACCATATTTCAATGAAATGAGGAATTTTATCAAGGATTGGACACTCTAAAGGAAAATATGGTGACAACAACTATATTAGTATTTCTATATTGGAAAAATACATTCCATGTGCACATAGATGCATAAACTATATCACTTGGAGAAATTTTGGTGTAGCCAGGAGTAGGGGACTTAGACCATCCTATATCTTTTGCAAGAGGAAAGTTGTCAGAAACATAACATAATTACAACACCATAGAAAGAGAAGGCCTAATCATGGTATATGAACTTCATAAATTAGAGCAATATTTACTAGGTAAACACTTTAAAATGTTCACAGACCATTCTATCCTCAAATATCTAGTCAACAAGCCAGTGTTTGGGGGGAGGATTTGAAGATGGCTATTATTATTCCAAAAATTTGATTTCGAGGTGATAGTCAAACCAGGGAAGTTGAATGTAGGACCCGATCACCTTTCAAGGGAAACCAATGGAGAAGAACCTACTAACTTGGAAGAAAATTTCCCTGATGCACAATTATTTTCAGTACAGATAGCTAATGAATACTTTGTGACTATTATTGAATATTTAAGTACAGGGGTTGCACCACAGGACTTTAGCAATGCATAGAAGAAAAATCGAGTAGTCATAGCTACAAACTATCAACTCATTGCAGGACATTTATATAAGATGTACGCATATAACATTTTGAGAAGGTGTGTATTGGAACATGAACGACCCAGAAATTTAATATAAGCTCATGAAGGTATATATGGAGGACATTATGCAGGAAAATCTACCACGAAGAAGGTATTTCACGTAGGATTATGGTGGCCAACATTCCATAAAGATGCCAAGGATTATTTCCAGAAATGTGATGTTTGTCAGAGGGTTGGAAAACCCAACAGAAGGGATGAGATGCCCCTAAGACCACAAGTGACTATGTAGGTATTTGAAAAATGGGAAATAGACTTCGTTGGACCTATTAATCCACCAAAAAAAAAATTAGGAGCTAGATATATCATTACTACGATTGAATACTTAACGAGATGGACAAAAGAAACACTAGTCAAATATTGTAGCATAGATACAACAACACACTTCTTATTTGAGCAAGTGATCACTAGATTTGGATGTCCTAGGATTTTAACAAGTGACCAAGGCACTCATTTTATTAATAATACCATCAGGGCTATGAATGAGGATTTCAAAGTATATCATGAGAAGAGTACACCATATCATCCTCAGGTAAATGGAGCAGTATAAGATTTCAATAATATTTTGGAAAATGCGTTGACTAAGATCTGCAATGTTAACAAGGATGATTGGGACTTGAAAATACCAACAATACTATGGACTTATCAGACGACATGCAATAAGTTGACATGACAAACACCATTCAAATTGGTGTATGGGAAGGAAGCAATGGTGCCATTAGAATTTATGGTACCCGGTCTACACATAGCAACAATTACCAACATGACAGAAAGAGGTGCAATACAGAAGATGCTAAGCCAACTAATGGATATGGAAGAGGACAAGATTCTGGAAGGATTTCACCAGGAAGTACAGAAAGTAAGGGACAAATCCTAGCATGAAAAACATATTAAAAAGAAGAGCTTTAAGAAGGGATATTTGGTTCTTCTCTATGAAAACAAATTTTTGCAACACCCTGGTAAGTTTAGAATGCATTGGATAGGGCCATATGAAGTAAAGGTTGTCACAGATGGGAGATCCGTACAACTAAAGGAATTGGGAGGAACATAACTGAAAGGCATGATCAATGGTAGTCGATTGAAACTGTCAAGGGACAGTCGCCCTACTAACCCTTAAAAGTTACAGCGCAGTAAGAAAGGCAAGTATATAGTATACTATAGTAGATATTAGGACAGAAAAATGCTAAAAAAAACAAAAAGGGAAAAAAAGGAAGAAAAAATGAATACAAAAATAGAAAAAGGAAGAAAAACAAAAAAAAGAGGAAGACGTTAACAGAACCACAAGAAACTGCGAAAAAAGTTGTGTTCAACAATTACTACGACAACATCGGAAGACAATGCGCAAGAAAAATTACACTCGACACAAATGCATGCAAAAAGTGAAAAACAGTTACAACTAGGTCTATAAAGGGCGAGAAGCACATGTTAGTTCAACACTTAGTTATTTTTTAGCACAGAGAGAGATACAAAGTGTGTGCTCTAGCTAGAAATTTACGAAGAAGAAAGCGAGTGTGCAAATTGGATAGAGGTTGACACCACCAAATTTTGACGCACCATGCCAGTATTTATGGGTTACTCGACAAGGACAAAGGTGCAAGGAAAGAATGAGACATCCCGAGAACGTCATCGAGCTTGAGGATCTCACTACTTTAGACACAGTGACAATCATCCTGACACAAGTTGAAGAGGAAACATTGACATCGCCGCAAGGGGAAATAGGGCAGAGTTTTGGGACCCAAAATGGTATCTCGAACCCTAATCCTGAAATGCCTACTAATATTGATGAAATTATGGGTCAATGATAGGGACATGACAAAGAAGAGGTGTTGGTCAAGGACATCATCGACCGACCGGAATCTGAGAGGGAAGAAGAGGATGCAGAAACAACAGAGGTAGGTCCATCTTCTATCGGAAAGAAAAGAAAGGCGCAGGATGCCACAGACATCACACTTTCGTATCTCCCAGACACAGTGGCCACTATGGAAGATATGCTCGAAAAAGTACCAAAAATTAGGTACACGGACCACGATGTGTGCGATGCGACCAAATTCCCATAATTGGCTGAAGATGCATACTTAGAAAACATAGGGGAAAATGGACCCCTAGGTAAATCGATAATGGATCCCACACAATGGATAACATGGTTGTATAGCTCTAGCATACTGAAGCTCTTGGATATACAACTCTTAAGGCACGGTAAAAATGTTGAGCTCTATGTCAAGCAGTTAGTATCCCAGGTACACAGTGACATCATTTGGATGGATAGGACAATACATTTGTATGTATCTCTAATCGCCAAGATCACATGATTACCTACATTTGACACACAGCTAGAGGAGTACTTGGAAAACAAGGCACGGGAGAAGGAAATCATCAAGTTGGTAAAAACACAGTTTGGCAATGGTAGGGGAAACATGGGCATTGTTCTCAAGGACATCAATGACAGTGTGGTGAGGTTCACCATCAATATTATGTCTTGCAAGTTGATGAGGAAATGTAGAAAAGAAGAAGCTCCAGTAGGAGTCATAATAGTAGTCACGCAGTGCGCGAAAGGACTGATGTACAACTGGGCACCGTACCTATTGAACCAATTTGTGGTTGATTGCAAAGATGCATGGGATAATGGAACCAAGTTCCATTACTCTTGGCTCATCATTTTTATATCTTTAGCAGGGTGGAAGGAGCCAAAGTTTTCATCCTTCCTCGATAGGAAAGGAAAATGCTATGCAGCTAGATATGAGTCCCTCTGGTAGGCCAAGGATAATAAAAATCAACAAGAAAATAACACAATGTTTGTGATGTTGCTAGAAGAAATAAAATAACGCACAAAAAATGTGTGGCACATTCCTGTGGAGGTAATCCAAGAAATCGAAGGGATAGCTAGGTTCAAGGAATCCAGACATCATATGTGGATCTAGTTCGCAAGGGATCTAAAGAAGGCATGGCTAGAGATACAATATTGCATCACCAAGGAAGAAGTTGACTGGGTAATTAGATACTAGCATGCACAGTGGAAGCTGCCAGTAACAAAACCAACAACAAATCCATCTGCGATACAATCCACAAAGTCCAAGGAAAAGGTTGAAGCAGGTTCCTCAACAAAAACAAACAACCCAACCAATAACACTAGAAAGTCTACATCCTGGAATCGACTGTCAATAAGTAGCACAATGCCCAAAATACTAAGGAGGGCAACAACATTGACAAGGACAACCAACCAACAACATACCAAAAAGGGGGATACATCACAGGATGGTAAAGAAAGGGTCAAGGTTACAACTAATGGGGTGCAGCCCTCACAAACAACAAGGAATCCAACCTAGGTAGAAGAGGCATGCAAAAAGAGGAAGTATGTCACGGAATACCCAATCATCACCCTGACAGAGGATGATGTTGAGTTAGTCACAGACAAGGTCCAAGATAAGCGGGAAGAGGTGGTCCATATTACAGAGGAGGAAACAGAAGAGATCATGGCCAAGCTCATAGAAGTCCATGAAAATCTACAACAAGTGCAGAGTCAATAAGTACCACAGGCCAGAGCGCAACAATAGGGAAAGACATAGTGACCCCCTGAACATAAAGAATGAGAGGATACAGTACAATTGGTAGTACTAGGTAGGGAGACATTCACAATCACTCGTAAAATGATCAAAATGGATAATGATACTATGCAAAAAACCATGGGGGAAGTTGAGAAGTTTGAATTCATCATGGCACAAATACCCACCAAGGCACTATATGGACTTTAGGCCAACATAATGCAAGAAGTTCAATCCAAAGCCCACGCAGATGTGACTAACTTGGAGGTGGGCAGGGGAGTCGTCGAAATGTTACAAATCGCCTGCAACCAACTGACCTTGGAGAAAGAGGAGGAGAAATAACATGTGGATAAGATAGAATAGGGGATGACAACAGTATATAATTGCATCCCATAAAATGCGCAAGCACCAAAGAGCAGCGCAATAGAGAAGATAAAAATTATTTCACAAACAAGTGAGGGATATTAGCAGGAAATCAAGGAGCTGAAATAAAATCTTAACCCTACGACTCCCCGGGAGGTCCGAGAAAAGAGATAACATCAATCCACACTCTAGATAGCGGAGATGGAAAAAGAAGCAAGGGAAGTCGCAGAGCTATTCGACAAAGCCACGTAGATTTGGACCATTTTAGAAGAATATGAAGAGGTCCTACAGTGGGAATAACAAGAGAAGAAAATAAACACTACCATATAGGAGCTAAAACAACAACAGAAAACAATGAGTATTATAGAGCGCTTGAAGGGAACTCAAGAAATGAAGACTTTGTAGACATAGTTAAAGACAATGTAGACAAATAAGCAATAAAGACAAACCCAATTGGAACCACTCCAGGAACAAGAAACAAAGATGATTGCATAGATGGAGGAAGAGAAGATGAGTATGGCATAGACACAGTCAGAGGGCACAAAATTACTACATGAAGAGATAACAACATAGACAGTGGATGCGATAACAAACAAATCTATGTAGATGAGGGAAAAAATAAACGAACTAGTAGAGAAGTTCCATGGTTTGGAAAAGACTGTACATGGAGCATGCACTACCTGAGTGGCTCGGGATGAGCCACATGTCAGTGTTGGGGGCCTGTTGGGAGAAGATATGTTTTTGGAGAAGGATATATCTTGGGGAAATACTTATTTTTGGAAAGGAAGACCTAATTTGGGAGCACGCGCAAGAAGTGGCAAGAAAGAAACTGCAGAAAAAAAGGAAAAGTAGCATGCAGGAGGAAAAGTGATGTGGTGCGTAGGCAGACAAGGCTAACCATGATAGGGTTAGGGTTTGTGATAAGGATTGTAATGGCTATAAGCCAAAAAGTAGTATAAATAAGGACCTAGGAGGTCTAGGAGGAGGGTATGTCAGTTAAAGAGAGAGAGAGATATGTATGTGTGATATTGATCCAGGTGGATATCAGTGGCCACCCATCTTTTCCAAATGGCTCAAAACAGTTTTCTGGAAATTTTGGCAATTTACTATTTTTAGTAGGTTTTAACTTCTGGGGCCATTTTGAGGGCCCAAATGAAGGTTTTTATATATCGAGGTTCTCAATGATATTTGAAGGCATATTGAGCCCCAAAAATGAATCTCCTCAACAATACCTTTCCAATGAGCTATCACACGCCTAAAACGGAGATCGTATGCAAAAGTTACGACCCCGGGAAGTTGATGTACTCACTTACCCAAACGGGGCCCACATGACTTTTGGTGCTTCATCTCCNTCTTGCTTATTGTAAAAAGGTCGTTGGAGCCTCATTGTAATGATCTTCTTGCGAATGCGAGTAGCCGTCACATCTCTTCTCAGAGATAAGCTGCCACCATTCTAGCGAGTCTTTCACTCTGTATTTTTATAGTCTCTATACATTTCTTTCATTTATAGAAATCATGTATTACTGTATATCTATGTTTATGGTTGCATCTATGATACATTTATGTTATATTATTGAATATCTGTGATATCTCTATGCATTTCTTTATTATATCTTCATTCTCATTTCGTGCCGAAAATAATCCTGATCAGTGGTATCAGAGCAGGCTGCTCTTGATCGTTTTTTTCAGTGCATGTCCCCGACGAGGTCCAATTAAAGAAATTTGGGTCTTGAGCTTATCTCTCTTGAAGACAATCTCTCTCGCACACCCAAGAAACACTCAATTGCGGAAGAAAAGAAAAACGACGGAGCAGACGATCCTATCAATTTGTTGCTTGAGCAAGCTCTCATATGACAGAGGGACAAAATGATGGAGAATTTTGCCCACATCCTTCAACGCCTCCCAATAGCATCAGGCGCATCTTCATCAAGTGGCCACTTTGGAGGCACCTTGCCTTTCAAGGTACAAGTTAATTTTGATATTCCAGTATTTGAAGGACAGATAGATGCAGAAGCCCTAGAAAAATGGTTAACTCTGCTAGAAGGTTTTGAAATACTGTGGGGCTCTACACAGATACATCTAGACTGAAATGGATTTTCTAGACATCTCATCTCTCGGTGCTGCTTATCAATATGTTGTTAAAATTGAGCAGAAATTTAAGCACCAGAACAAACGGGAATTCGGGTCTGCAAATCCCCAACAACCAAAGTATGAAAAATACGACCCTAACAAACAGTCTCTCGAAAACTAGTCCAAGACACAGGAAAAGAAGGGTCACGGGAAGACAAAGAAGGACACTAGAAAATGGTGTGATTTCCACAAAATCCCCTGGTACAACACCAATGAATGTCGCTCAAAATAGTCATTGGTGGCCAAGATCAAAGACAAGGAGTCGAACCTTGATTCAGAATTTGATTATGAAAATACTGGTAAAGGACAGATCATTGACACAGACCCCACTGCCATTGTTGGGATTGTAGCAATTCAACCAGAAGAACCAACAGATCCGGAAGAGGGGGAGTGCATTTTTCATTCACAGATGTGGGTGAAGGGGACCCCGCTGCATTTTATTGTTGATAGCGGAAGCCAAAAAAACCTCATCTCAGCAGAGGTCGTCAAACAGTTGGGATTTTTGACAACACCACACCCGCAGCCATACAACATTGAGTGGCTCCAGCAAGGACAAGATCTCTGTGTCATCCAATAGTGTCTATTTTCATACGGCATCCAACCCTTCAAGGATGAGTTATTATGTGATGTTGCCCCACTGGATGTCTGTGATGTTCTCTTGGGCCAACCATATATGTGGAGACACCATGTTGTTTATGAGTCTCGACCCTGTAGTGTCATTGTTACTTTGGGGGGTCTTCTCTACAGAATACCAGAGGTAGTTCTGACTACTGTTCCACCTAAAAAGTTCCACAGGGTAGTATCTCATACTGTAAAATTCAGCTTCTTCACAATCTGTTCAAAAGGAGAACAAAAGGACACTGCAACCACTACAGCCTTGCCCCAAGCACCTTCTATCCAACAGAAGCAGGTAGACAAGGATGCAGAAAAGTGCAAAGATTCCTTCTGCACATCATCCTCTCATGTATCTCGACTTGTTGAACAACCTCAACCTCAACAGGTTCGTGACAGATTTTCAAAAACTGAGCAGCGTGACGTCTCCAGCAAGACAAGCAACTCACCAAGATGCAGATTCAACAAACGCTTTTCCCTCTCCCCCAGGAACTCAACGCGATGGAGACAATTGCTTCATAAGGAGGGAGGATTTATCCAGGTGGATATCGGTGGCCACCCACCTTTTCCAAATGGCTCAAAACAGTTTTCTGGCAATTTTGGCAATTTACTATTTTTAGCAGGTTTTAACTTCCAGGGCCATTTGGAGGGCCCAAATGAAGGTTTTTCGAGATATAGGTTATCAATGATATCCAAAGGCATATTGATCCCCCAAAATGAATCTTCTCGATGATACCTTTCCAACGAGCTATCACATGCCTAAAATGG
>ML805758.1:226540-252627 GCA_009831015.1 Picea engelmannii
CAAAAAAACCTCATCTCAGCAGAGGTCGTCAAACAGTTGGGATTTTTGACAACACCACACCCGCAGCCATACAACATTGAGTGGCTCCAGCAAGGACAAGATCTCTGTGTCATCCAATAGTGTCTATTTTCATACGGCATCCAGCCCTTCAAGGATGAGTTATTATGTGATGTTGCCCCACTGGATGTCTGTGATGTTCTCTTGGGCCAACCATATATGTGGAGACACCATGTTGTTTATGAGTCTCGACCCTGTAGTGTCATTGTTACTTTGGGGGGTCATCTCTATAGAATATCGGAGGTAGTTCTGACTACTGTTCCACCTAAAAAGTTCCACATGGTAGTATCTCATACTGTAAAATTCAGCTTCTTCACAATCTGTTCAAAAGGAGAACAAAAGGACACTGCAACCACTACAGCCTTGCCCCAAGCACCTTCTATCCAACAGAAGCAGGTAGACAAGGCTGCAGAAAAGTGCAAAGATTCCTTCTGCACATCATCCTCTCATGTATCTCGACTTGTTGAACAACCTCAACCTCAACAGGTTCGTGACAGATTTTCAAAAACTGAGCAGCGTGATGTCTCCAGCAAGACAAGCAACTCACCAAGATGCAGATTCAACAAACACTTTTCCCTCTCCCCCAGGAAATCAACGCGATGGAGACAATTGCTTCATAAGGAGGGAGGATTGATCCAGGTGGATATCGGTGGCCACCCACCTTTTCCAAATGGCTCAAAACAGTTTTCTGGCAATTTTGGCAATTTACTATTTTTAGCAGGTTTTAACTTCCAGGGCCATTTGGAGGGCCCAAATGAAGGTTTTTCGAGATCTAGGTTCTCAATGATATCCAAAGGCATATTGATCCCCCAAAATGAATCTTCTCAACGATACCTTTCCAACGAGCTATCACACGCCTAAAATGGAGATCGTATGCAAAAGTTACGACCCCAGGAAGTTGATGTACTCACTTACCCAAACGGGGCCCACATGACTTTTGGCGCTTCATCTCCTACGGTTAGGTTTTTGGATGTCTAGGGTTTTTGGCATTCCTTCTTATTGTAAAAATGCCTTTGGAGCCTCATTGTAATGATCTTCTTGCGAATGCGAGTAGCCGTCACATCTCTTCTCAGAGATAAGCTGTCACCATTCTAGCGAGTCTTTCACTCTGTATTTTTACAGTCTCTGTACATTTCTTTCATTAATAGAAATTGTGTATTACTATATATCTATGTTTATGGTTTCATCTCTGATACATTTCTGTTATATTATTGAATATCTATGATATCTCTGTGCATTTCTTTATTATATCTTCGTTCTCATTTTGTGCTGAAAATAATCCAAATCAGAGATAGAGAGATATCATATCATAACGAAGAGATTGGGTTATGATGTGTTTTTGTGGGATTGTTGATTGTAAGAATTTTGTAGAAGAGTCAAGTAAGGTAGTCCTTGGGGGTTAGTTCAAAGGCTGAGGAGCTTGGTGTGATCTACTCCACCTCATAGAGGGTTCTTACCCTCAGTCTTGATTGTATTACTGAAGATGTAATGCATGTAGCTCAATATTTTTTAGAAGAATAAATAAAAGAGAAAAGAAGCCAGATATTTGTGTATGTATCCCCAGGAGGGGGTGAACCATGGTAAACCTTGTGTTATGTGTTATTTTTAATTAATGATTTACTTTCTTTTGATCTTTAGCTTATGAATGAATGGCTAGACTAGATATATCAGCATGCATGCATAGGTTTAAAGATGAATAAATCATAAGAGTATTTGAATAGTTAATAAGGATAATGCATAAGGAAGAAAGAACACAATCCCAGATCCCCACTCCTTCCTAGACTACAAACACTTGAGCATTGTAGTCAACCATAAAATCTATCTAGGGTGAGATTGCATGGTGCACCCTGTGTGCAACGTCTCCTTCTGGTTTACTAGGAGGGTCGATAGTTTTTGAGGGTTTTGTTGGAAACCAATTGAGATCTGAACCTAGGTCAGCCCAAGAAGAAGTTAAATAAAAAACCAACAGCCATTAAATCCTTTCCCTCTACAAGCCAACTGGTCATCGTGAATAATAATTTTTGTGACATCCTGAGTAAAAATACCTTCCACCTATTCTAAGTTATGCTTCTACCGTCTTCTCACACTTGTGGTGAGTCTTCCAACTTGGGTGGGAATTAATGCCCCCTTCTTCCCCAATCCTTTCGGTTCCGAGGCCCGAAACTTCATTTTCTCTCATCCCTGACACCCCATGTGGGTGAGTCTAGTTATTACTGACCAAGACTTGACAGGTGGTTTCCATATTTTTAGTGGGTGTAGGGTCCCATGCCTCCTCCCATATTTTTCTTTGGATATTTATCCCTTAATTTGCTAGCCAATCCACTAGCTTGTTCACTGACCTCTTCACATGGGTAGGGATGATAACTAGTATATTGTACATTAACTTCATTACACTCTCCAATGAGGCTTCTAGACACCAGCTAAAGATTTTTTTTGAAAACTGGGTACCCCTTTGGATTCTTTTTATCATGTCTATGATTGGGAGGGAATCACCCTCTACCATGACTTGGTTATACTCATTCTCTTTTGCAATGACAATTCCTTCTTCTAAGGCTAGGACATTCTCTACATTATTGTTGTTGAATCATAGTTTTCCTACATAGGTTTTGAGGATCCTTCCTTCATTGTTTCGTAAAACCCCTCCCAGACCATTCAGACCTAGATTTCCTTTTGACACCCCATCAAATTTTAGTTTGATGAATCCTTAGGGCGGGGGTGACTAGTCTGAGGGAGACAAGACCTTTGGAGCCACCTAGGTCATCCCAACCAGTGCACAGGTAGTTGAAATTTATATCTCAAGATGATACTTTCATATTGATTTGTTTTCCAGTCTTCATCTATCCAAGGTTGATTGAGAATTTTTTCCTGCAGGGATTTGATTATTGAGGCCCAAGTCATTTTCGTGGGCTTCAACTCATTTCTAAAGATGTGTTTGCTAGGTTCTTTCCAGGTTTACCAGAATAAGAACCCTAGAAGAAGCTGCCAAAGGTGGTTTATGATGGGGTTCTTGGTTATGTCAATAGGCCAATCTTCAAAGGACGAAAAAATTGAATTGTAGTTGCGTCCTTTTTTCCTAAAAAGGGTCTCACTTTTCTCCCATAAGGTTTCCACAGAAGGTAAAGAGTTAAAAATATGCTCATTTGTTTCTTTGGGGGTTTGAAATAATATACAATGTGAAGGGCTGAAGAATCCTCGTTTGCAGAGGTTGTCCCAAGTGAGAGTGTTTTTCTAGGTTAGAAGCCATAAAAATGTAGTGACTTTAGGCCGAATCTTTTGTTGCAATATGTATTTCTAGATTTTATACTTGGGGAGATTTTGATATTCTTCTTCCATTGAATAATCCACTTTGAATGAGAAGGATCCCTTTTTTTACCATCCCCAACATAATTTACCTGGATCATTTCTCACTGGGATTTTCCTTTCTGTTAAGTTCTTCAAAAAATCCTTCTTCGTCTCTTGATCGAGTATACCTAACCAATATTCCTTAGGGATCCACTTGCGCCATTTATAGTTCTCTCCTTCTCGGGTCTAGTAATGAGCTACTATGGTTTTTCCCTGGCTTGAAATTGAATCTTTTATACCTGTGAGTTGTTCATGAGCATCCCATTTTAGTCTATGTTGCCACACATCTTCCCAGAAGAGGGCCTCCCTTCCATTTTAGATTTCCCAAAAAACTGTGTTGTTGGATTAGGTTTTGGATTTGCCAAGCCATATTGGATATTGAAGAGCCATGCCAAGATATGTCTAGTGCCTGATATGTCATGCGAATAGGAATAAAATATTCACTCTTCATCAGAGTGTCAACTACCGTGAAAATTGAGTCATGACTCCTTGTCATCAATGACAATCCAACACTAAAGTCCATCGAAATGACCTCCAATTTTGATTTCAGAATAGCGTGTGGCTATAGTAATCCTTTCATATGCCTATGTTCAGCTTTCTCTTGCTGACATTCTAGACATGTCGCCACATAGCTAAATATGTCTACTTTCATCCCTTTCCAAAAGAATAAGGGATTAAGGTATGCCCTCATTTTCGTGACTCCTGGATGAGCCATGCACACTTCTCTATGAGCTTCGTTTAAGATCAAACTTCTCAATTTTTTATTAGGAGGTACATACATCTGGTTATCATACCTCATCAATCCGTCATTTTCCACTGTATATCCTACAAACTTGGTACCTCCATGGTGTCTTGTCTGATAATTTTCTTAACCTCTTTATACCAGTCATCGTCAAACTGTATAGTTAGAATCCTTTCTCGAAGATTTGTCTAAAGAGGCATCACCAAGAATATGTGTGGTCTTTGAATCAATGCATCTTCTACTCTATGCACCTTTCATTTAATTTACTTAATCTCAAATCATATTTACTAAGTAATTTTGACCAATGCTTTTTCTACGCATTCAAGGCATTCTCCGCAAAAAGTGTTGCATTCCATAGTGATCTGTTCTTTTGTTCAAATTTCCATCCAATCTGATAGCCTCTCCAGGAATACCTAATGGCCAATAAATCCCAATCATGTGTTGCGTAGTTCTCCTCATGCCTTCTTAAATTCCTTGAGATGTAGGCGATCACTTGACCGTCTTGCATCAATACTTGGCCTAAACCTTCCCTGGACATGTATGTGAATACCAAGAAATCCCTGGCCATGTTGGGGACTTTCAGTATCAGTGTTGTCATCAGTTTCCCAATTGAGCCTTCAAAATTATTTCGCACACTTCTTGGTCCATACAACTTCTGGTTTTTCTTCTACAATTCCATGATCATATTTGCTATCTTCAAAAACCTTTGACGAACCATTGGTAATATCCTGCTAAACCCAAAAGCTGCGTACTCCTGGTACATTTTTCAGTGTATGCCATTACATAATATCCTCTACCTTCGTTGGATCCACAAGGTTTCCTTCATCGGATATAACATGCCCTAAGCATTGAATCCTCAAGAGAATTTCAACATTTTCCTGTAATTTGTGTTCCTGTAAACACTATAATACTAAACACAAATGTTCATCATGTTCCTCCATATTCTGAGAATATATCAATGTGTTGTCAATGAATACTTGAACAAAATTGTCCAAGTATTCACGGAACACCCCATTCATCAACTCCTAAATACCCCAGGGTGCTTGTTCGTCCCAACGGAAAAATGGTAAACTCGTAGTGTTTGAACCTCATCTTGAATGTGGTCTTAGGAATATATTCTTGTTTAATTCGTAACTAGTGATAACTTGATATCCAGTCAATATTTGAAAACAATGTCGTGCCCTTCAATTGATCAAAAAGTATTATATTCTTGGAAATGGATACTAGTTCTTGATTATTGCCTTGTTCAATTGACTGTAGTCAATACAGAGTCTCCACGACCCATCCCTCCTTCTTATGAAATAATAGGCGCACCTCAAGGTGACACACTTGGACGTATAAGTCCCAAGTCTAACAACTCCTTCAATTAAATTTTCAACTCTTGTAACTCAAGTGTCAACATCTGATAAGGCATTCTTTCTATTGGTTCATTCCAAGTTTCAGGTCGATTGTAAACTCCAATTCTCTTTCAGGTGGAAATCTCGGTAATTCTTCTGGAAACACGTCAGAAAACTCTCATACCACCAGAAGGTTTTCTAACCCTTCAGCCTCACCCTTGTCATTCATCACTAGTATTTCATATAGCTTGCATCCTTTTCATATGCTCTTCTGTAGTTGTAGGGAAGAAATGAACCTCAGGTACACTCCTTGTTTTCTTCCTACAATCACTCTTCTCTGTCCCTCATCATCGGTCAAACTGAACCATTTTGTATTACAATTGAGTATCACATCATGTGATTCCAACCATTCCATATTGATCACGATGTCATAAGATCCTAATATTGTGACGTAAAGGTTGGCCTTCGCTACAAAATCTCTCAAGTTAACGCGACAGTCTGTAACCCTTCCTCCAACCTTCTATTTCGCATCCCAGGCCATTTCGATGTATCTAAACTCATCTTGTCAATTTCCTTTAACTTAATTCCTTTCATCATTGTACTAGAAATAAATCTCTCTATAGCATTGATATCTATCAACATACTAGAAGTTTGATCGATGATGGTACCTGACGTCTCGAGCATAGTGGACTGGTGCTCAGCCTGGTTGTTATTCACTGTGGCATGAATCCTATGGGCCTTTCCCAAATCTCCAACTGTAGTGTTTCATGTTGACTTGGCTGCTCTGGCCTTCTCAACTGAACAATATCACTGGTAAACTAGCTCTCCACATGTTCGACACCTGGTCTTCACTCCAGTACTCCTAGTCCCCGAAGTAAAGGCTGCTGGCCTACCAACCTGAGATTTTGGTATGTTCAGATGAACAGACCTAAACAACTGTTGTTGCAAACGACGATGTTGTTGATGCAGTGGTCCTTTGTAGGGAGTCCCCTGCTGAGGAGCTGGTTGTCATGATGTCATGAATGTGGATCCTCTCGATGTATCCCGATACCTTGATGTATGTCGGGATGGTGTTTGATGTTGTTGCGCAACTGATGTCATATTTCTAGTTGGTCTTACATGAGTCCTCCTCCATCCCTTTTTGGTCATCTCTTCCTCAGCTATGAGGGCCTTCTGGAATCCCTCGTGTGATGTCTAAGGCATTAGGATCCTCACCTTCACACGAATGTAGAATTTAAGGCCGAACACAAACTTGTTTACCTTTAGCTTTTCAGTGTTCATATGTGGAGCATACCATGTATCTCCATGAATTGGGCCTCAGACTCAGGCACCGTATGACTATCCTGTCATAAGGCGTTGAACTAATTGAGTTGGCACTAGATGAATTCCTCTGATAAATACCTCTCCCAGAACCATTCCTCGAATAGTTCCCATGACACGTCTTTGATGACCATGTCCAGTTGAGGTAGGAGCATCTTCCACCATAGAAGAGAGCTTCCCTTCAACTGAAAGACTGCCATGCAGACTTCCAGGTTGTAGGTGTAATCGTGAAGTGTGAAGCACACTTCCATGTTCTCCATCCAAGCCTTGACGGTTGAATCGTACGTGGCACCCATGAACTCGAGAAACTTAACCTTCTCGATTTCTCTATGAAATCTACCACTATTAGTTGGAGTGCGCTATGAACCCTCATTGGGTACAGGCACCCTGGCCTCATCTCTATTTAGTTGGTTAATCAAAGCCTATAACATCCTCTGGAAGGACCTCGTCAGACCAACCACATCCACCTCCACAACAATTTTTTCTGTCCAATGAATTTCTCTTCTCCTTGGGGGTTAGACTTCTCCAACGTGGACTCTACTAGAGGTGTCACACCTCTTTCCCAAGCACCACTTTGTCTATCTCCACAACGTCCTCTATCCAGGATTACTGGCACAAACAAATTCAATTTTAATTAGCGATAAGATATTTATCAAGGGTTTAATACAGTGGAAGGCATGACGATCCATAGTCGTAGGGGTCAACCAACTCTGATACCATATGTAATTACCCCTTAGTTAGCACTACGGATAGTGAAGTACAATAGGTAATTTTTTTTTAAAGCATTAGGAAATTAACGTCAACACATAATTCATAGCAATGCATAATCAACACGACATCATAATTAAAAATATTACAAGTGACACATCATCGTAATCAATAACGACACAAACCGACACATTAATGACACAAGCCAACACATCAACATAAATGATAGTGACACCTAATCAATGAATAAACATATATATCGGCGCAGTTCAACATATCACAATCAACCGAAGAATATATAAATAATGATCCACCATTTCACTGAATATGAAATAACTACCTACCCAACCTATCCTGCATAGTTAGGATCTCTAGGACACATAAGAAATGCTCAAGCCCAGGATTCATCCGATCGATTTTGACCATTTAAGGTCTCAGGGATGGAAATTGTTCTAAGTAACAAAGAGGTGTCTAAATCCCACTAATCCAATCAAGACGACAACAACTAGATCAATCAATCAATCTAAATCATCAATTATTCATGGTGCAAGAATATTTGAATCACTTAATTAAACATACATCAACATTATTCAATGTGCGCAAATAATCTAATCACAAATCACGTTATTTCGATGCACGCGAATTATCTGATCACTTAAGAAATCATACATCGCATTAAATTCATAGCGCAAGAGTAATCATAAATCTTATTTTCAAGGCGCACGATTAAGCAATTACAGATTTAAACAATAAATCATCATTCTTCTCAAGGCACGCGATTAATCAAATTCTGAATTAAACCATAAATCAACATTCCTTTCGAGGCACGTGATAAATCAAATTATGAATTAAACAATAAATCAACATTATATATTCATGAAATGACATGATATTCCACAATCTAAATCAATCTTCCATCACTAGTACTATTACTCTACAATATAAGTAATTCTACCAAGGTAACAAAATTTCAATTCTAGTGCAATGTCAAAGTATAATTAGATTGATTAAACATATCACTTAATATTAAGATCCTATAACTCTAATAATATATGTCATAACTAGAGATTTTCACTTGTCCAAAATTATTATAATCATTAATTATAATAATATAAAGTCCATTTATTTGAAACTGAGTCTTCTCACTACTACGACAACAATTGCCTCCACTCTATGATAAAAACTACCTACTAAATAAATTATGGTAGTTATTAGCGTTAAATGAACAAATCTCCTTCCCTATGTTCTGTCTCCTCATTAAAACACCCTCGTGGCACACTACCTTCGATATCCAATCACAACTTATTGTCCAACGTGTTCTAGTTGAGATTCTCCTATCTTAAGCTATGATTCTCCCATCTAGGGAAGATCGTTGTTATCAATCCTAAAATAATAGACAGGTTTCATGACTTCGACGAGGAAGACTTAACAATGAGTTAAATTACTAATTTAAACCATGCAGAGACAAGCTACGGTTCTGGTTAGACTTCACGTGTTGTATAGTATCACTTATATTGAATCAGTGGTATTTACAAATAGAGATATAAGGATTTTGATGCATGTCCAACTGGGTCTTGTGCAAATGAATTTAATAAAAAAAAATTACATATATACAAGTCGTGAGCTGGTTTGTAATTGTTATAAGTTCCTGAGTGGATGGAAAGGAACATAAAACTATATATTGTCTTATTTACCATACTAATTATTTACAGAACAATGATTCTCACATGACATTGGTTCCATCTTCGTATAACATACAAGTTTAATATTACAATCTTCAACGAGATTGATACAAGAGAAATTCTTGAATAATGACTAAATTTCAATAAGTTTACAACGACATTCACGTATAAATCAAACTAGATTGGTAAAATGGAAGGGCATTTATCAAGGAAATTCAAGATACATAGTTTTCATGAAAAAATATCAAAACTTCAATTTCTAAACTACACCAAAACCCATCAAGGATCATGAAAATTTGATACCCAAATTCAATCACAGTTTATGGAGAAATTCTAAAAACTCGTTTACAAAATTGACAACTATAATTCTAAAATAAGAATATCGTAACCGAGATGAATAAATCGAAGATGTTCTTCTGTGATGGCACTCCTTCCGACTCTTGCTTTATAATCGTAAAGTCTTCATTGGTACCTCCCAACCAACGCTAGGGGTACTCTTATTCCCCCTTAGCCCTCTGAGATGCAAAGGGGCCATGCAAAAACACAACCAAAAAACCTCTAGCTCTGAGCTCACCTCGCAAGGTAGAGCCACAAGTCTCTCTCAAGCTGGGTATCCCAACTCTCACAAGAAAAACCAGTAAAAAATTTTGCAGCATAACTTTACCCAATACTCACGTGTTCATTTTCTCATCTAGGCCATTTGTTTTATAGAATTTCCCCATGACACATCCCCACTTGAACAATTAATTCAATTTTTAATTATATAATTTAGAATTATTCCCCCCATACACTTGTCACCCTTTCCCTTAGTTGCACAGGTAAATCCACAATTTATTTTTAATTAAATTCAATTTCCCTAACCTTTCCTAAAAGCGCTCCTTGAATCACTCCTAGTCGTCTCTTTATTCCCTTTATTTCCCATTAAATGACCAGTGCCTTTCTAAAACTAAGTTGATTTAAAATAATATTCTTCTCTAGTTACACTAGTGTTAACTAGACTCTAGATACCTTTCTATGCTTACACATTCTTTTATGCTTTATTCCTTTCTTATCTTAAATTCTAATTTGGTATTTTCTGCACACATGTGTATTGTATTAATTCTTTAGATTTATTACATCTTTCTTAATTTCTTGAATTGATTTACCTCTTTCCCATTTTATTTAATTTGTAACTTAGTTTTAGTATTCTCACCAAGCTTAGACCTAGGTTTAAATTTTAAAAAGGCTTAGACTTTCATTTGGGGATTCACAAATAATAATTTCCAATCCTTAGTTAATTAATTAAATCCAACAATGCTTAAAGATTTTCAGGGTTTAATTATTTTCTCTTTGTTTTCTAGGAAACCTAAATTCTTTGAATCAAGTTTTATTTTTGCAATGTGCCCTTCAAGATGCACTCAGTGCTCCAAGGGTGCCACTCACCTTTGATTCAAACTTTTAATTACGTGATGTGCCCTTCAAGACACACTCTATGCTCCAAGGGTGCCACTCACCTTTGACTGGTTTTGGTAGTTGTCCAACCCTTGGAGTCGACACTCCATTAGGTGACCTTGTGAGAGACTGAGGGCTTCTAAGGAATAAGGACCATGCATTATTGTGCGCCCCTTAGAAATATTCATTAGTGATTGTCTCAGTCTGCCCTTATGGCATCATGGATCTCTCGAACTAGTTAATTGTTAACCTACAGTTCAAGCCACGACAAGAGTTCTAGTAGGCTATGTCAAGGAATCTTCCACACCTCTCCCTCAATATCTAGTCTATGTTCATGGCCCCTTTACTCCTTATGTTAGTCAGATTAGAAAACAATCGTAAACCTGCATTCATCGACGAAACACTGCCAATTATCTATGTATGACATCATAATATATAATCGATCATATGTCACAAATGCATAAATGAAATATTCAAACCAATACAATCCACTCCCTGACTCAATCTGGAGTCCAAGGAGGTCCATTGGTGCCATCGACATCCACAATCTGTCAAATTTTCTGCACACTCAGGGAAAATTCATCAATAACATCTGTCAATATGCATATATCAATAACATCAAATCATAATCATAAATATCATCATAAAGATCCACAAGCAAAATATACAATCATCTACTATAACCGGATCACTTGCACACAAGTGTCCTCAAAGAATATGTCCATAACATGTGCTCACAAGAGAGGGATGTTACAAGTTAGTTGGGTACATTTGATGTAGTCTACATGTAGCCCTGGAGGTTTGGTTATGGGATTTGAAGTTGATTAAGTAATATGGACATGAAGGACAATGAAATTGGAGGTAAGACTATAATAGATGGATAGTACATGTCGTGTCATTTATGGTGATATGTGGAATTCCACATGGTTGCTCATGGTTAGGGAGATATGACCTTGAAAATTTGGAAGCCCCAAAGAGTGGTCAAGAAGCCCCTAGTTGGTTACAAGTCTTGGTTAAACGTTAAAGTGGTTGTAACAAGAAACCCCTAAAATAAGGAAAGAGGTTACATAGCACAAGTTTAAATACATCTCAAGAGTCTCTCATTTATACACACACACTTACATTAAATATCTATCTTATGAGTGTTATGGTCTATCTTATGATAAATCTATTAGTGAATCTGAGGTTGAAGTGGCGACATTTTTCTGAGGCAGTGAAGGTATGAAGGGTCGAAAGTTTTAGAGTTGTAGAAAATTGGAAACCATATTTTTATGAGGTTGTATGAATGTTGAAAGAGGACAAGTCGCATGCATAAGAAAGATGCAAGAGGACAGGTCGCATACATACGCATGCTTCTAGAAGATAGGCCACGTATTTGAGGAAAATTTTGAAAAAGAAGGTACGGTTGAGTTGCGATAACGTTTGATGGTACATAACAATATGAGATGGTATGCTTCAGGTATTCATGAGTAAAGGTATGTCTTTTATGTATTTTTTTTATGCTTGTATATTGGATGGTATGGCACATTATTAAGGCATGTCTTGGAGGCCCTTGATGGTACATGATTGCATATGGTTGAGGTGATATTGTTACATGCTTGATACATACTCTTGGTACTTGGTATATGGTTGTTATGGTTCATTGTTAGAAGTACATCTTTGTGATATTGGCATATACATGAGGCTTATGGTACATGGCATGATTGAGAGTGAAATGGTATGGTTGAGACAGATGACATGGTATATGGTACATGGTATGGTACATGTGTTGATGTACATGGTTGATGTGCATGGTTGGCACATGGTATGGTGTTGATGTGCATGTAAAAGGTTGATGTGCATGGTTGGCACATGGTATGGTGTTGATGTGTATGTAAAAGGTTGATGTGCATGGTTTGGTACAGGTTGAGGTGCATGGTTGATGCACGATTTAGAATAGGTGTTCGTGCATGGTTGATGCACTTGTTGTGGTGCAGGTTGTGGTACACGGTTGATGCTTGGTACATACTTTGGTACATGGTTGAGACACATATCTTTTGATGGTATGTTGGTGATCTTGGTACATGCTTGGTAGAAGCATGTGTTGGTGATGTTGGACATCTAGTTGAGAGTTTTCCTTGGTATATGATCCATGTGAGAGGATATGGTTGAGTATTGGTGGGAGTGACAAATTGGAAAGGTTGATCAGTGACAGGTTGGATACAACGCCAGGTTGATGTGATAGTGGAAAATATAGTGGCAGTGACAGTGGCAATGATTGTGGTAGTGACAATTGGTCTACACTTATATTTCAAGGTGGTAGGATGCGACAAGGAAAGGGGGTTGTAGCCTCCTTCCGGTTGGAGCCGAAAAATCAGGGAGGTGGAGCTTCCTTCGAGTTGGAGCCTGAGAACTAGGTGGTTGTATCCACCTTTCAGTTGGAGCCAAAGAACCTAGGGGGTTATATCCTCCTTCTGGTTGGAGCCAGAGAATTCAGAGAGTTGTAACTTCCTTCAGATTGGAGCCTGTAAATAGGGGGTTATGGCCTCCTTCCAATTGCAGTTGGAGAATTTGGAAGTTAGTGCTTCCTATGAATGAATTATTGATATATATAATAAATCATTCTATGGTTTTCTCCCATTTGGGTATCCATGTAAATACTAGTGTACTGTGTATTTGATGTGATGTTTCTTATGATTATATGATCATGATATATTGAATTCAATCATAGATAATACATTGATGATATACTATTGAACATTGTTGATAAAGTGAAAGAATATATATTATGGTTGAAAGTGGTATAAATTTCTCATATTAATTCACCCTCCTCACACACCCTCTCAATATTCCAACACCTCTAGAAATTAGACCAAAGAAAAATGGTCTTATTGTAACAATAGAGGTAACATATTCAAAAAATTAGACTGAGACAGGATCAAAGATCACTGACAAATCAAAGCAGCTGTATCAAGTGGAACATTTCATGGAAATGATAAAGACAAGTGCACGAGTTAGGAAAAGTATGATTCCTAAAATCTATGAACTTGAGGCGTATTATACCAAAATGATCTCAGTAGTAGACTATGAAGAAGGGAAGTTGAATATAACAGTCATGGAGTCTAAGGATCATAATAAAGTATCAAGCATCATTATTGACTTAAATAGTATGCCTCCTTTAGAAAAATTTAATTTACATAGGTAATGCAGAAATGGTAAACATGGATGCCATGATAGCGAGTATAGGAAATAAGAAGCTCCAAACTATCAATGATAAACTTATGAAACAACTGAAATATCAAAAGTTGGCTACTAGAACCATGTAGATAAGAGTTGAGGAACTTGAAAAATGGATAATAGAACTTGGATTTAGTCCAAAATATGAGGCATATGTTCAAGAATTGATTAAATCAAAAGATAAAGAAATTCAAGTTCTGAAACGAAAGCTCAAAATACCAGGGATAGACCATGTTCAGACTCCAGAATTACAGGGAATTCAGGCAGAAAAAGATCAGCTTGTGATGAAAATGGTAGAAATAGGTGATAAAATTGAAATGTACGAGAAGCATTCTAAAAATTTGAAAGGAGGATCATCTTCTCTTCAAGCAACATAAACATCAGATCCAACAGCTGGAATTTCAAGAGCATTGGCATATCTAAATCTAAAAGTTGTTGAATCGAAATATTGAAGAAAACTATCTTGGAACAAAATGAAGAAAAACTTAAAAAACTAAAAAGCAAAAAAATCTTTAAAAAATTAAAACTTAAAAAACTAAAAAGCAAAAAAATCTTTAAAAAATTAAAATTATATGTAAAAACTAAAAAAACTTACAATTTTTTTTTTAAAAGAAGAAGAAAAAATATAAATTTATGACCAAAAAACTTTAAAAAAGTTAAAAAAAACAAAAAAAAATGATATATAACTAAATGAAAAATCCGAAAAATAAATCATTTTATAAAAAATTGAAAAAACAATTGAAATTATTTTTTAGAAAAATTTAAAATTACCAAAAAAATATATATATATATATATATATATATAACGAAATGAAAAGTCCAAAAAAAAATTCATTTTATACAAAATTGAAAAAAAAATTAAAAAAAATTAAAATTATCAATAAATATATATATATATATATATATATATATATATATATATATATATATATAATTAATTTTATAAAAAAAATTAAAAAACAAATTAAAAACTATTTATAATTATATATAATATAAACTATATATAATTTGTAGTTTATATTATACATGGTATGGAAAGGGCAAGGGAGCCTTTCATATTATATATAATTTATATTATATAAAAACTATATAATATATTTTATATTTATATATAATATGCAGTTTATACTATATATATTATATATAGTTTATTTTATATATAGTTTATATAAACTATATAATTGAAATATAGTTTATATAAACTATATAATTGATATATAGTTTATATAAACTATATAGTTTATATATAATATAAATTATATATATAATATGTGGTTTATATAAATTACATATAATCTTATGGTAAGGAGTTTCATGATCTTGAAAACCAATTAAGAATTTTTAAGGATTTTTGTTCCAATATGGGTATGATTGTTAATACTGATTAGACTAAGGTCATGATTATTAAATCCAATAAGATCCCTTATGATATCTTTTGACGCAAAGGAGGTCTAACCTAACACCCCGCAGGGTCTCTCCACTTGACCTCCTGCTCACAGGATCGATTAAATTCCCCTTCTGTTGAGCCGAAGTGGCTCTTTTGATTCCCTCGGGAATCACTGCTGCAAAAACCCGTTCCACAGGTCCTTATTTCCACCCCTCGGCCTTCTGCACTTTACCGAGGTTATCCCCGACCCACTATCGGGGTTTCGGGGTTTCAGACTTTCCACTGCCACAAACCACTGTCCTCGTGAATCCCCGATCGCCGATGAGCTCTCGTCTCCTATGCACTAGCCCTCCTGGCTAAGCTTCCACCATATGACCACTACTCCCGTGTCCGTGGCCTTACCTCCCTCGCGGCATCGCGACTCGCTATATCAATCCCTTGATTTTCCAAATCTCAACACCCGAGGTGTCGAAGTGCCGAGGTGCACGAGAGTTGACTTTTCAACGGTCTCTTATCTCGCCGAGACTTCGGGCCTTCGCAACTCGCGAATCCTAACACAAATACTTTGGGACTTCTCTCGGCGAGATCCCGAGGCTTAGTGCCACCTGTGCTCCACTTGCCGACTCTACTATGGCCCACACTGCCTCCAGCTGTCAGGATATCGCCTCTCACAACCTCGCAATCTCCGTAGCCAAACTCTCGAACCTTTTCTTACGAGGTCCCGAGACACGATCCCACGCGTAGATCCAATGGTTCTCCCTGATCCCGATCCAATGACTATATTCTTCTTGCCCCTCGCATCTTCGCGACTTGGGACACCCAACGCTTGGGCCTTCACCCTGCGAACTCTCGAGTTCGCGAGATCTCTCGATCTCTTCCACGTGCTCTCTGCCAACAGACAACTCCGATCTTCTCGCGCCTCGCGTCCTTGTGACTCTGAGTACCAAATACTTGGGCCTTTACCCTGCGAACTTCCGAGTTCGCGAGATCCTTAGATCTCCGACACGCGTCCTCTTTAATGAACGGTCCCGATCCTCTCACTCCTTCATCGCTTCGCATCCTCACGCCTCGCGACTTTGGACACCCAATACCTGGGCCTTCAACATGAGAACCCCGAGTTCGTGAGATCTCTTGATCTCTACCACCTGTCCTCTCATATGGATGACTCATGTCTTCTCGCCACAAGCCACCTCGCATCCTTGCGCCTCGCGACTCTTGACACCAAATTCTCAACCCTTTCACCTACGAGCTCCCGAGATGCGAGGTACCACCTGTCCACTTGCCGACTCCTGTGGCCCCACACCGTTCTCGAGTGCCGATATCCCGAGATGACGTCAGCTAGGCCCCACAACACGGAGCTCTCACCTCCTCGACACTCGTGAGTTGAATGCCTTCCTCTTCCAACCTCTAGTTCCCGAGTTCCCGATGTGGGTAATATCGTGACATGCGTCCGCTCCCAAACGAACGGCCTAGATCCTCGTCTCGCTAGTTTCCACCTGCTGCGGCTCCTCCTGGACGTAAATCTCCTCGACGGTCCAGATCTCTTCCTTTCGCCGATATGACGACTGACACTACTCCTCCTGAGCTCCCTGTGTGCTTTGTTCCTGCACTCAAAAGAACTTAGATTTCTCCAAGGCCTCAACCTTTTCCTGTTCCCTGCGTGAGCTCCTCGAACTTGAGTCTCGATGTGCGTATACAACGTTGTTCCTCCTGAGCCTTCTCTTCAATCTGCGAAGATCCAGTCTCTACCTCCTGTAGAGTCTTTTCGTGCATCCAACGTGCTGTCCCTCCTGAGCCTTCACAAACACTCAGACCCCTTGGGGGATTTTTTCCTTCTCCTCTCACAGATGGAGAATAAAATGCCTTCCTGTCTCTCTGTTGCTCAGGCAACCTCTTGCTGAGTCTCTCTGGGTGTTCAAAAACCCAGTGAAGATCCTTCCTTGGACTCTTCCTTCAAATGGTAGAACTCAAAGAGTTATCTGTTCTCCTGTGCCTGCTTGCACACTTTCTCGACGCCCTCCTGGCAGAGTCTCTTCTCCACAGAACGTTCAACAATTCTGGGTCCTCATGCACTAATACGCTTGGTCCATGCCCACCTGGAAGAGCCTTCCAGAATCCTCAATGATTCTGTTTCCTTTGAACTCACGACAGAGTTCCTTCCTCTGTTCACTCCTTGCACACACATGCTCAATGCCTACCTGGCAGAGCTTCTCAGAACTCCTCAGAGATTCTGACTTCTATCCTCAACTCTCAACATAGTTCTTCCTCCAACACCTCGTGCTTACGCTCAATGCCCACTTGGCAAAGCCCTATAGAATCCTCCACGATTCTGTCTGCAACTGTGTCTCAGCTACACAGCCTTGCCTCCTGAGGTGTTCAACAACCTCACAGGTCTTCTTCCTGAGTTGTTGACTTCAGTCATGTGCCTCAGCACGTCTCTGTCTGACTCCTCAGAGTTCAGAAGTGCATCCTCAATGCACTAGCTCTCGGAACCCTCAGCGTCCTGTCATACCCTCCTGGTATGAAGCCTCAAAGACCCTCAACTTGAAATCAAACAAACTCCTTGAGAATGCACACTACAATATACATTCAAAACATATACAAAGAACACACACAGACATGCATATAAGACATAACACATGCAGGAAAAATTGCTTCTGTATATATTAAAAATGGAAAATGCTTGTAGGTTACAATGGTGTTCCTCGAGCTCTCCTTGGCTCTACAACTCAACACACACTCCCACCAAAACGAGATCTGAAAATATCTTTTACCTGAGGGCTCATTCCTCTAGGTTCACCTACTCTAATTAATTACAATCAATTCTAGGTTCCTCTAGGATCGGATTTGGATCTCATCCATTCTTGGCATTAAAGTCGATCTACCTAACCCCTGCACAAAGGCACGTCTTTCATGGCTCACCAGCCTAGACAATTCAATTTACATTCAATACAAATTCAAATGAGGTCGTGCCTCCCTTTAGCTTTGAATGCATGCGCGCTGACGTGGCTGGCTGGCTAGTTGGCTGACATGGAGTGATGCTATTGCATCATACTCCACAGCTGCAAAAATCATGAGCTTCTGCTCATGAGCTTCCCCTGTAGCTATTGGAAATCCTCTTGTATCCCAAATCAGTCTTTGGAGCTTTCCATCTGCTCCATTCTGCTGCTGTTGTTGCTGCTGCTGCTGCTGCGCTGCTGCTGCTGCTGCCTTTTCTCTACCCAGCTTCTCTTCGCTGGTAGTCTGCGCTGATCTCAACATCAGCTCCCTGATTTCCTCTATCTCTTCGTCCAGCTGTTCCAGTGGCTGGCTCTGCTTTTGCAGTCTCCTCAGCTGCAAAAATTTTTGGCCATTGGGAAGATCGCTATGATCTCCCATGCCTTCCTCTTCATCTTCATCTTCATCTGTGGCCTCAAGCTACCACTCTGCTGTAGACTTCAGCTCTGCAGTCTTTTCCTGACTGAATTGTTGCTCAATCATCCTCTTCTTCGACATCTCAACTTCTGTCAGTTCTCTTGCTGGCCCTGGATTGTTCAACCAATCCTCCAGCATATTTAGCTCCATCTCCCATGGAGAAATAACTTTACCTGCCTTCTCTTCGGCTTCTTTTGCTGCTAGCTTCAATGCTACAACTTCTTTCCTTTCAGCTTCCTGGCCGAAATTGTTGAGACATTCCTCAGAATGCTCGGTTTCTCCTTCTGCCTCTTCTTCTTCTATCAGCTCCAATGCTACAATGCTCTCCGCTTGTTGGCTGAATGTGTTGAGACATTCCACCGAATGCTCATTCTCTTCTTTCATTTTTGCTTGGGCAGATTTCAAAGTCTACTCCAATTCTTCTTCTTCGACAATCATCATCAGCTGTGACTGTTCCTCTGATATTGCCGCATCTGCAATATAATTTTCTGCCTCCTCTGGGGCAAATGGTAGGAATATTGAAATTCCCCCAATCATCACACGGCTCAAATCCTCCTTTGTCAGCTGCATCTGCTGATCTAAATTCTTCTCCGAATTTATGAGACTATCAGAAAGTCTCATCTTCTCTATCAGCTCCTCTGGCTGATCCAAATTCACCTGCTCATCTCTGCCCACCTGGCGATATGGGATGCTTCCGCTGCTGCTTCCCTGGCAGACCATGAGATCAACTAATCCCATCTTCACCAGCAACCTCTGCTGAATTGAATTCTCCATGAGACCTTCAGATAGTCTCGAATTTTCATTTCTGCCCACCTGGCAGTTTGACACGCTTATGCTGCCCTCCTGGCAGTCTTCGATGCTTTCACTGCCCTCCTGGAAGTCTTCAAGATCCTCATCTGATCTCCTTTCATTGCCCAGCTAGCAATGTGAAATTCCCTGGTTGTCCCCATGACAGTCTGTGAGATCCTCAACTGATCTCAACTCGTTGCCCTCATGGAAAAATGGAATTTCTATTCTGCCCTCCTGGCAGTCCTTGAGATCCTCAGATGATCCCAATTCATTCTCCGTTCCCTTGCCCATCTGGCAATATGGAAACTCTCCACTTCTCTCCTGGCAATCTATGAGATCCTCATATGATCCCAATTTATCTTCTTCATCATCACAATCATCGAGACCCTTTCCAGTCTCTGGCCAACAGTGATCAATCATCTCTTCCTCTGTGGCCCTAAGGTTTTCAGCATACCTCAGACATCTCCTTAACAACCTCTGTTTTCCTTTGGCCATTAGCTCTCTGACTAGCCATTTCACCTTTGGCGTCTTCATGGGCCATTCATATACCCATCTCAACTTGGCTTTCTTATCCTGCCTCATCCGCAGTTCGAGCTCCTCTATGTCTACTTTTAGTTCATAGATCTTTCTAGTCTCTTCTTCATCCCATTCGGTAAGCCTTTCTGCCTTGCTCTTCTTTATATGGCCTTCAATAGCTGTTTTGTTGTATCTATCTGCCTCCTTGACAGATCTGTTGCTGTCACTCTGCATCCCTGAGTGTTCCAGCTTCATCCTTATAGTCCTGTTGACTGTCTCCCTAATTGTTGCCTACCTGCAGCCAGTCATTACAGAGTCTCCAGCACTCTGTCTTCTTCCACTCCTATGTTTGCAATATACAAATGGATTCCCGCTCTGATACCACCTGACGCAAAGGACGTCTAACCTAACACCCCACAGGGTCTCTCCACCTGACCTCCTGCTCACAGGATCGATTAAATTCCCCTTCTGTTGAGCCGAAGCGGCTCTTTTGATTCCCTCGGGAATCACTGCTGCAAAAACCCGTTGCACAGGTCCTTATTTCCACCCCTTAGCCTTATGCACTTTACCGAGGTTATCCCGGACCCACTATCGGGGGTTTTGGGGTTTCAGAATTTCCGCTGCCACAAACCACTGTCCTCGTGAATCCCCGATCGTCGATGAGCTCTCAGCTCCTATGCGCTAGCCCTCCTGGCTAAGCTTCCACCATATGACCACTACTCCCGTGTTCATGGCCTTACCTCCCTCGCGGCCTCGCGACTCGCTATATCAATCCCTTGATTTTCCAAATCTCGACACCCGAGGTGCCGAAGTGCCAAGGCGCACGAGAGTTGACTTTTCAACGGTCTCTTATCTCGCCGAGACTTCGGGCCTTCGCAACTCATGAATCCTAACACAAATAATTCGGGACTTCTCGTGACGAGATCCCGAGGCTTAGTGCCACCTATACTCCACTTGCCGACTCTGCTATGGCCCACACTGCCTCCGGCTATCAAGATATCGCCTCTCGCAACCTCGCGATCTTCGTAGCCAAACTCGCGAACCTTTTCTTACGAGGTTCCGAGACACGATCCCACATGCAGATCCAACGGTTCTCCCCGATCCTGATCCAATGGCTATCTTCTTCTCGTCCCTTGCATCTTCGTGACTTGGGACACCCAACGCTTGGGCCTTCACCCTGCGAACTCCCGAGTTCGCGAGATCTCTCGATATCTGCCACGTGCTCTTTGCCAACGGATGGCTCCAATCTTCTCGCGCCTCGCGTCCTTGTGACTCTGAGTATCAAATACTTGGGCCTTTAGCCTGTGAACTTCCGAGTTCGCAAGATCCTTAGATCTCTAACACGCGTCCTCTTTAATGAATGGTCCTGATCCTCTCGCTCCTTCATCGCTTCACGTCCTCGTGCCTCGCGACTTTGGACACCCAATACCTGGGCCTTCAACATGCGAACCCCGAGTTCGCGAGATCTCTTGATCTCTGCCACCTGTCCTCTCAGATGGAAAGCTCCTATCTTCTCGCCACAAGCCGCCTCACGTCCTCGCGCCTCGTGACTCTTGACACCAAATTATCAACCCTTTCACCTACGAGCTCCTGAGATGCGAGGTGCCACCTGTCCGCTTGCCAACTCCTGTGGCCCCACACCATTCTCGAGTGCCGATATCCTGAGATGACGTCAGCAAGGCCCCACAACATGGAGCTCTCGCCTCCTCGCCACTCATGAGTTGAATGCCTTCCTCTTCCAACCTCCAGTGCCTGAGTTCCCGATGTGGGTAATCTCGTGACACGCGTCCGCTCCCAAACGAATGGCCCAGATCCTTGTCTCGCTAGTTTCCACCTGCTGCGGCTCCTCGTGGACGTAAATCTCCTCGACGGTTCAGATCTCTTCCTTCTGCCGATCTAACGACTGACACTGCTCCTCCTGAGCTCCCTGTGTGCTTTTTTCCTGCACTCGGAAGAACTTAGATTTCTCCAAGGCCTCGACCTTTTCCTGTTCCCTCCGCGAGCTCCTCGAACTTGAGTCTCGCTGCGCGTATACAACGTTGTTCCTCCTGAGCCTTCTCTTCAATCTGTGAAGATCCGGTCTCTAACTCTTGTAGAGTCTTTTCATGCACCCAACGTGCTGTCCCTCCTGAGCCTTCACAAACACTCAGACCCCTTGGGGGATTTTGTCCTTCTCCTCCCACAGATGGAGAATAAAATGTCTTCCTGGCTCTCTGTTTCTCAGGAAACCTCTTTCTGAGTCTCTCTGGGTGTTCAAAAACCCAGTGAAGATCCTTCCTTGGACTCTTCTTTCAAATGGCAGAACTCACAGAGTTCTATGTTCTCTTGTGCCTGCTTGCACACTTTCTCGACACCCTCCTGGCAGAGTCTCTTCTCCACAGAACGTTCAGTAGTTATGGGTCCTCATGCACTTATGCGCTTGCTCGATGCCCACCTGGTAGAGCCTTCCAGAATCCTCAGTGATTCTATTTCCTTTGAACTCACGGAAGAGTTCCTTCCTCTGTGCACTCCTTGCACACACACGCTCAATGCCTACCTGGCAGAGCTTCTCAGAACTCCTCAGAGATTCTGACTTCTATCCTCAACTCTCAACAGAGTTCTTCCTCCAGCACCTCGTGCTTACGCTCAATGCCCACTTGGCAGAGCCCTACAGAATCCTCCACGATTCTGTCTGCAACTGTGTCTCAGCTACACAGCCTTGCCTCCTGAGGTGTTCAGCAACCTCACAGGTCTTCTTCCTGAGTTGTTGACTTCAGTCCTGTGCCTCAACAAGTCTCTGTCTGACTCCTCAGAGTTCATAAGTGCATCCTCAGTGCACCGGCTCTCAGAACCCTCAGCGTCCTGTCATACCCTCCTGGAATGAAGCCTCAAAGACCCTCAACTTGAAATCAAACAAACTCCTGCAGAATGCACACTACAGTATACATTCACAGCATATACAAAGAACACACACAGACATGCATATAAGACAGAACACATGCAGGAAAAACTGCTTCTGTATATATTAAAAATGACAAATGCCTGTAGGTTACAATGGTGTTCCTCGATCTCTCCTCGGCTCTACAACTCAACACACACTCCCACCAAAATGAGATCTGAAAATCTCTTTTACCTGAGGGCTCTGATCCGTCAGGATTTTTCGAATGACTTATGGTTGAGTTTTTATTTGCATGAATTAATTGACCGTTGGGAAACTTAACGAAAGAACGAGAAAAGAGAATGAATTATACAGCCATAGACATATATGCAAATCTGAAATGCAATGAAAAGAAGCAAACCATAATACACAGGTTGATAACGGAGTTCGGCACAACTTTGCCTACGTCTCCGGGCGTTTTCTCTGTGGGGGAGGCTTCTTTATTTCTTTTCTAAAGCTTAATGGTACATCATTACAATGTTGAATGGCTTCCAGACTAATCTGGTCATGTTCGCCCAGATCTCTAGAATCTTTCACAACTTACGGCACCTGAAACGGATGTCTGGAGCTCTCAGAAATCGTCCGACAACATCTCCTCCTCAACGGTCTCCCTGCCTCAAACTGGCTTTGACTTGGCTTGCCTCAGCATCTCTGCTCTGAATTTCTCTCCAAAATCTCTCCCCATGGCCTCAAAATGGCCTTGGTTAAATAGTGGGGGAGTTAGTTGTCCATCTCCAACTTCCTCCACGAATTTAGGCTCTATAAATGCCTAATAACCCTTAAAAATGGATTAATTACATTAAAAAATCCAAAAGTGGTTACAAAACCCACTTTCCAACCATAATTTAGTTTTAATACGGGCTTAAGCCCCTTTTACCTGGGTGCGCGCACTTAAATGAAAGTCACATGGTTTATATGTGGCCACGCGCTAGCCCTTGGGCTATGCGCGGGCCACCCCTCTAGCTCCTGGCACTGGTCGCATGGTATAGAGTCCTGGAACCACGGGCTATACCCATTATAACCATGGAAACGATTTAATAAACCGCACATAAAACCATATAACTGTTGGTGGTAACCGCCAACCAACTCCGCGCCAACAATACACGGTGGTCATATTCAAAGTGGTGCACATGGAACCGGGGTCGGGGCTAAGGCCCGGCCCTTCCCCCCGCCAAAACTACACAATATGAAGTTCAAATATAATGTTACCCGGTTATATTACAAGCAACAATAGGCGGTAAGTCGGCTAGCAGAGATTTGTGAAGTCATTGTATAATCGGGAGGTCACCCATTCGAATCCATTCGGTGACATACAAAAACTTTTACATGTAAACAGAATAGCCAATAAACGAGGGACACGTGGCACCCAAGGATTGGGCCACGTGCCCTCATACCATTCGCCACATAAATGACACGTGTCGTCTCCTCATTCGCCAACATCAACCAATGAAAATGCACCACGTCATCATCGTACGGTACAGTCACATGCTGCATCATCCTGCCACATCAACCGACAAGTAGGATGCTAACGTCATCCTGTGCCACGTGTCACCCTTCTAGTGGTGACACGTGTCACCTCCGAATTGGTCAACCGTAAGCCCAAAAGTCCATAAATGCCTGACACGTGTCATTGCCGGAGGTTTCCACGTGTCCTGTATGGACCTGCCACGTGTCATCGTATGGACCTGCCACGTGTCCTATACGGACTATACGGACAGGTACAGTCAGCATCTAAAATTTTGCCTGTTTGGCTCGACGGACAGAATGTGATATCTTCTTCATACGGACTCCGTTTGACATAAAAATTATACCACCGAAATCAGGAAGACGAGCCGGACACAATGGTGTTGGTTTCGTCAGATTCCAAGCACTTTCATTTTTGAGCATTTTTCATGCCCTGACAGGCTTCTGAATCCGATTTCGGATCAGGCTCATTCCTCCAGGTTCACCTACTCTAATTAGTTGCAATCAATTACAATGAATGGGCTGTCTAGTCTAGGATCGGATCTGGATCTCAGCTATTCTTGGCATTAAAGTCGATCTACCTAACCCCTGCACAAAGGCACGACTTTCATGGCTCACCAACCTAGACAATTCAATTTACATTCAATACAAATTCAAATGAGGTTGCGCCTCCCTTTAGCTTTGAATGCATGCGCGCTGACGTGGCTGGCTGGCTAGTTGGCTGACATGGAGTGATGCTCCTGCACCACCTTTGTATATGACAACAACAACTTGGAGGAAGTGACTTCATACAAATATCTTGGAATTGATAGTCACCACAACCTCAATTGGAATTATAGCATTGAGAAAATGATTATTAGGGGATGGAAAGTTTATTATGGGCTTGAAACAATTGTAAATCAACTGATCTTTGGATTTGGGATAAGAATAAACTCCTCTTTGAGACTCTTGTTACATCTGTTATTCTTTATGGATGTGAAATCTGGGGCTGTAGTATCTCTCGTGAATCCTGGAGAAAGATAGAACAAATACAAAAGAATTTTATAACCTATAATCTCAAAATTAAAGGAAATATGCCCTATCCCATCCTCCTCTTAGAAACAATCATCTCCCCCATTGAGAGCATGGCTATGACCAGATACCTAATGTATAAGATCAAGTTAAACAACATGGAAGACAAGAGGCTACCTAAAATTGCTTCAAAATCAAGTCATAACCACCATCGACTCAAGCGAGGATGGCATAAAGACGCCCGGTCTTGGATAAACTATTGAGGAATCATGGAAGAAACCATTTTGCAGAATAAAGATACTATTAAAAAAAACGTCAAATCAAAATTTAAGGAGAAAATGTGGTGTGATAAAGAGTTAGAGGAAAAAAGAAAATTAAGGTATTATAAAGATGTAATCAACCCTAGACTAGAAGATCAAAATTATCTATCTGTTTTGTGAAGTGTAAAGAAAACAATACACATTGCTAAGATAAGAACAAATTTTCATGAGCTCCATAGTGAAACTAGGCGTTGGTCGATTCCTAAAACGCCATGGGATGAAAGAGTGTTTCACCTTTATGACACTAAGAAGGTTGAAGATGAAAAGCACTTTCTGTTAGATTGTCCAGCCTATACCCATAGTAGATCTCATTTTCAAAATATTTATCACACTACCAACCTTCCTAACCTCTTAACTCAACAAAAGTATGGTGATCTTGGAAAGCTTCTCTTATTATTTTTCGAGCACAAAAACAAAATTCTAAAGAATCACAA
>ML805758.1:252735-277196 GCA_009831015.1 Picea engelmannii
TATGGCTTGGCCATGACCTTAAAAATGGATTATGATTATTATTATTATAAACTATATATAATTTTTTATTGAAAGTATGTTTTATTTTATTTTATTTTTTATTTTTTTATAAAGTTATATGATTCAATTTTGTTTTTCTTTAAATTTTTTAATATAATGTTCTAGTTTAGGGTTTTAATAAAAAAAAATTGAATGTTAGATTTTTTTTAAATATATTTTTTTTATTTTTAGTTTTTATTTAGATTTTTTTGTTGGTTTATTTTTTAATTCTTTTTTATGTTTTTATTTTTTTAGGCTTATTTTGGTTATTATTTTTTAAAAATATGTATATATATATTTTTAGATTATTGTATATTTTGGAAATTTATTAAAAAAAAAATCACTTTTTTTAGGACCATTTTTTTAATTGTTTTTTTATTTTATATAATTTGGGTTTTGAATATATTTTTTTAATGTGCTTTTTTTTTCATTTAAGAAAAAAAGTTGCGAAGATTTTGTCTTTTATACATATTGATTTTTCAATGTAAATTTAAGAAGAAAAAAAAAAGTTAGTAAATAAATTTTTAAGTGACCATATTTTGTCATAGAGATTTATTGTCAAAACCATGGTTTCAATTAGGTTGAAATAAACTATAATTTTAACGTTTAGAAAAAACTTTTTGCTTTAGTTATCGTAACATTTTTTTTTAGGTGTTAATTTTAAGTTTTTTCTAAGTTATTGTATGAGTTTTGAAGGTCATGCTTGAAAAATGTTGTAATTTTGACCCCGTTTGAAAAAATGGTGCTATCAATAGCACCACTTTTTGATTTGGGGTTGATTTTCATGTTTTTTATGAAAAAATATGAGTTTTTTGGGCTAGAGTTTTCGTTTTGAGGTCACAGTTCTCGTTAAGTTGGTAATATTGTTAAAGGATATTCATAAAGATAAATATACTACAACAAGCCTGAAATGAATGCATAGCACTGAAAAATAATGTTGTATCATTTTCCAACAAATTCCAGAACCTAGTGAAAATGGGGTTACCTTCAACCTTGGATAAAAATGACAAGTTGTTTTCATATGAAGGTTACAAGGAAAGATTATTTATTGCTAGAGAAAAGGATGACAAGTTTTAGAATATGTCCAATAATTTAGCTAGTCAAAATATTGTGACCTTCTCATTGATGACTTTTATCTTTTATGGAAAACGAAGAACTTGTTCACATATACCCCTACATATGAAAAATTTACAAATTTGGATATCACATTTAGAAAGATGAATACCTTTAGTCATCCTTCAGATGCGATTTGGAAACATCTTATCCAACTATTGAAAATATAGCTCATCCAAGAATATGAAGAGAATCAGGAGTTAGTTTATCTAGATGTCCTATTTCTAGAAATTTGAAGATCTTGTTGTATCTAAGTTTCTGTAAAAATAGGATAGAATAACCAATTTTGGTTTTGAACTATCCTGTATAAATGTAAATGAAAAGTCAATGTAAAAGGGGAGACTTCTGGACGAAGATTAATTTTTCAATAAAAATCTCTGCAAGGTTTTGAAGATTCAAACTTTTTGTGTTTCAGATCATGTGATTTCTCTTATCTTGTGTTATGTTCATGGTCTAAGTGTCTTCTTAAATCTATATACTTTTATGAATGTGTTGATTTAGTACAACTTCTACCATCATAACGATGCAAAGGTATCATTAAATGCTTTAGATTTCTTCAAACATACCGTGAGTATAAAATGAGACATGTGCTTATATTTTATTATTCCTTTTTGAATTTTAGAAGAAGTATTCTTTTAAAAATTCAAACTATATTATGGTTTTAAATATACATAACTTCACATTACCCTCTCTTGATGAAAGATAAGTAATATTTATCAGAAGATACATTACTTTAGTTTTGAGTTATTTTCTTCATAATTATTTTACCATCTTCTAAAACTTTAATTATCTGGAACATAGAATGATTTTCCTTCTGAATCTAAATCTTTGAATATTTAGAGGACTAAATATTCTGGTCTAAAATATCAACCAATTAATTTTTTTTAATACATATCTTTTAAAAAAAACAAAACAATAAAAAACTATGGATGTCTTGGCATAGTCTCCTAGCCAAAAACATCGCAAGGGTTACAACATTCTTTTGGCAGGGACTCGAATTAAAGAAAATTATTTTTCCCTCGGAAATATGACATTAAAACCTTCTCCTTGCTGGTCAACAAATAGATAGGAAGGATAAAATATTTCAACTGAGGACTCCTTATTTCCAATCTTGACATTAGGAAAGAGAAACACTCAGGCTCACCCAGATCCTAAGAAAACTACACAAGTGGCAAACCCTGAAAGGATATTGTCAAGGAAAAATCCTAAAAGTACTCCCATTACCCCTCCTACCATAACCTCTTCTAAACCTCCATCTTCAACTCTTCCTAAATCGAAGGGAAAATCTCTTGTTGATTCAAAGGGTTCCATAATAAAAAAATATGTAGTCTGTTCTATTCCTTTAGAACCACCCCAGCTTCCTTTTCCCGAAAAATCTCTTCCAAATTCCACAAAACCATCTTTAACAGTTTCTATAGAAGAATCCATTAAATTTTTCCTTGAAAATTTTATGGAGCTTTCTCTTAAAGAATCCATTTTAGTCTCTCAAATTCATTCCTTCAAAGATTCCCGAAAATTTTCCCCAAAGGAATCCTTAGAAGATCTTCCGGTTTGGTCTACAACCCCAAACTTTTCATGTTTATATCCAAAAAGGGAAGTTTTAGAAACCTCACAAACTCCCTCTTCGGAAATTCCTATTGAAGAAGAAGAATAAGAGCTTATAAAGACTTATATCAATCCCTTTTCTCCTGATAATTCTCAATTGATTCTCCAACACCTAATTATGGAAGGGAAACAAAATCCACCTCCTCCTCCTCCACCACCAAGAGTTTTCAACAAAGTGTTGCTATATACACTCCTTTACACCTTCCTCATAACCTTCATGACTTTCTTGATAACTATCTAAAGCTATTGCCTAGATTTAATGGGAAGGGTGAGACTACAACTCTGGAACATTTGGCAACATTTGATTGTTTCACTGACAATCAAGGCCTGGAATATGAATATGTATACATGCGATTTTTTTTAGATATTTGAGGGTGAGATGAGAACATGGTTTAAAGGTTTTCCCCCTAATTCCATTAATTCTTGGGATGACCTAGAAACCGCTTTTCTTAGGCAATGGGTTGAAAAGAAAGATCACGTATATTTCTTGTCTGAGTTTGGAAATCTTAAAAAGAAGCAAAGTGAATCTGTCTCATATTTTGTCAAGAGATTTAATCAACTTTATAATAAAATTCCTTCATATGTCAAACCATCACAACCGACTACAAAGTTCACCTTTGCAGGCTCTTTTGACCTAGAATTTTCCCTATTACATAGAGAAAAAAATATCTACTACCTTAACTAGCAAGCACAATGATGTAGTAGAAATTGAATCCAACATGATTGCATCAAAAAATATATAGAATAAGGAATGAATTAGGAGAGAGAGAGAGAGAGAGAATAAAAAAAAAGAACAAATTACTACATCTGGTACTAATAAAAGTCTGGAAGATAAAATTGAAGAGATGTATAGAATTATCAAAAAAATATCAAATAAACTGGCTAGGATGGAAATATAGAGAAGGAGGCATGATAATAGAAATCAAAACCATTTTAGAAGGCCTTTTAATCCTCACAAGTTTTGTATAGAGAAAGGAGAAATGGAGATCAACCCATTCAAGCTCCTATAAAAAATGAAAATTTGATTGATAGTTTTGAAGAAGATCAAAATGATGATATAAATGAAGTGATTAATATGATGGAATTTGATCTTTTTGAAGTATATTTGACTCAGGATGATTATGAAAAATATGTAAGATTAAATTCATACTTCAATGAAGACAATAATAGCAATAATCACCTTGATTCATCATCGCCTCAATATAGAGCCTTCTCTGATGCATTACAAGCTGACTTACATAGAAAATATGACCTTAGACCAAGAACCAGTGTAAATACAAAAACAAATAATCAAGGTCAAATAGAAAAAACACAAAACAAATAAAAAGGGAAAGAAGTCACAACTCCTAAACAAAAATCCGATCCACATATTGTAAATAAAACAGATATAGAACCAAAATAAACTGAAAAAAATAGTAAGTTCTTTTAATCTAGAACACGAACTTAATAAAATATGAATTCCTATCCCTTTGTTAGAAATTGAAAAAAATCCAGTTTACAAATTAAAAAATAAATAAAAATAAGTGATGAAGATGATTGATTGTTCTATTGTAGCAACCCAATCAGATACATTAATCTTGCAAGATGAAAGGCATACTATCATGTTCGGTCCTCACATTGAGGAAAAAGAAAAATTAGTAGCCCCATTATATTATCTAGATCTTGGGAAAGTAAAGTAGGTGACTCGTTGCAAATGGAAATGACTTATGCCACCATCCTAGTATTTGGTCGAGAGACCGGGAGACTTTATAGGGAAACCAAACTTTCTTACATTGTTAGTGATCCTAAACACCCTAATAATTATCCTTGTTACTCAAAAGATCGAGATTTTGTTTTTTTTACTCTATCTGTAAATGATGAACTAGAGAACTGTAAAGAAGTTGTAAATATCTATGTAAATGAAAATAATCCTAAAGAGAAAATGTGGAAAATGTACTTCGATGGAGCCTCCTAATGGGAAGGTGATGGAGCAGGTATTCTACTAATTTCACCTTCTGGAAAAAAAAATCATTTTTCTTTTGGATTACAGTTTCAAACTTATTCAACTAATAATGTTTGTGAATATAAATCTTAAGTGATAGGTTTATAAATTTCCAAGAAAATGAAAATTGTAAATATTATTGTTTATGGGGATGCAGAACTAATTGTTAAACAAATAAGGAAAATTTACCAAGCTAAACATCCTAGGATGAGATCCTATAGAAATTATGATTGGGATTTAATTGATAATTTCTTTCTGACTTTTAATATTCATGCAATTGCGAGAGAATAAATAAACAAGTTGATTCTTTCACTAGAGCAACAAGTCCTTTTCAGCCTCTTGAAGTGCCAAATCTTAAATATGAAATTGAAATGAGATATAGGACTTCAATACCTGACAATGTTAAACACTAGCAAGTGTTTGAAGATGGCCAACAGATTAATTTTTTTTGGAGATGATTGATGAATTCTTAGAAACTCATATCGATAAGGAAGATGACCAAAACAATGAACACATTAATCAAAGTAGTCATCCAAACTCTAAATTACAAGATATGATTGCTAATCACAAAATTATGGTGTTGAGAAATAATCATATTCCAAAGGGATTGGTGCCTCTGAAGAAGCTATTTGAAACATATGATATTGTTGTATATCCAACTATTCATCCTCAAAAGGAAGAAGTAGAAGATCACAATATTGGGACTGAGCAAGAACACAAATATATCAAACTTTCTAAGTTTTTACTTGCTAATCAAAAGGTCAAGTATATTGATTTATTAAAATTATTTACCGAGGTTTTTTCTTGGTCTTATGAAGATCTAAAGACATATGATACTAACATTATTCATCACAAAATTCCATTGAAGGTAGGATCTAAACCATTCAGACAAAAATTAAGACAGATAAATCCTATCTTATTCCCAAGCATTGAGAAGGAACTTAAAAGGTTATTAGATGCCAAGATTATACTTCCTTTGAGATATTCTTATTCAGTTGAAAAAATAGTACCTGTTAGAAAAAAGAACGGTGAAATTAGACTCTGTGTTGATTTTAGAAATCTCAATAAATCTTCCTTAAAGGATAATTGTCCTTTTCCTAAAATGGATCATGTTTTGCATAAAGTAGTTGGTTCTAATTGAATTTCATTGATTGATGGTTTTTTAGGTTATAATAAGACCGTTGTGCATGAGAAAGACAGAGAACTGATTGTTTTTACCACACCTTGGGGTACATCCATGTATGACAAAATTCTGTTTGGGCTAATGAATGTTGGAGAAACATTTCAGAGGGAAATGGACATCGCATTTGTGGGAGAAAAAGAAAAACTTGTTGTGATTTATTTAGATGATCTCACTATTTTTTCCAAATTTGATGAAGATCGTTTGAAACATCTTAGAAAATTTTTATTAAGTGCAAAAAATATGGTTTTTCTTTAAATCCTAAGAAATATAATTTTGATATGTAGGAAGGGAAGTTGCTTGGTCATATTGTTTCAAAGGATGGAGCTAAAATTGATCCCCAACGCATTGAATAAATAAAAATCATTAGTCTACCAAGAAATAAGAAGGAGATACAATCCTTCCTAGGAAAAATAATTTTCTTAAGAAGATATACCAAATTTTGATGAGGTAGTAAAGGGTTTGAATGATATGCTCAAGAAATGCAACAAGGTTAAGTGGTCTCCAGAAGATAGATATTCATTTGATCAAATTAAGAAATCCTTGGGAGAAACACTAGTGTTGGCAAGCCCAAATTATTATAAAGAATTTCTTATTTTTTCCTTTGCATCTAACAATACTATTGTTGTTGTCCTCTTACAAAGGAATGAAGAAAAATAGGAACAACCAATTGCATTTTTTAGTAAAATCTTGAGATATTCAGAATTGAAATACAACATAATGGAAAACAAGCTTATGCATTGGTGAAGGCTCTGAAATATTTTAGGGTCTATGTTCTCCACTCTAAAATTATTGCATATGTTCCTAACAACACAGTGAAATACATTCTAAATAAAACTGACACATATGGAAAGAGAGGAAAATGGATAGGAAATATCCAAGAATATGATCTGGAAATAAAACCAACAAAGTTAATGAAAGGTCAAGGTTTGGAAAAAATGTTAGTTCAATCAAATTGTAGATTTCTTGGAGTAAATCATATCACATATATAACAGAGCATCTCCAAGCTGAATATGAAAGATACAGATATGCAACATCCTTTGGTAAATATTCATGATAAGTTTAATTCCTCTCCATATTGTAAAAACATTGTCTTTTATCTACAAAATTTACAATGTACACCTAATTTAAGTCAAGCAAAGGTTAGATCCATTAAGCTTCAATCAATTAAGTATTGTACTATGAATGAAAATATTTATTGGAAAGATCCTTTGGAATTTTTTCTTAATTTTATTGTTGAGGATGAAGCTGTAGGTATCATAGATGGATTCCATAAAGGCATTGTGGAGGAAACCATGCTTGGAGAGAAACTGCATACAAAATTTTAAGACCTGGCTATTACTAACCAAAGCTATTTTCTGAGGTAAATGCAAAGGTTAGAGCTTGCAGGTAATTTCATTTTTTTGCAGGAAAACAAAAAATCTCATCATTACCACTTGTTCCCATAAACGTTGAAGCTCATTTCCAACAACGGGGTTTATAATTTATTGGTGAAATCCATCCCGATTCTAGTGCCCAACATAAATGGATTTTGACAACAACTGATTATTTTCAAAATGAGTAGAAGCAATTCCCACTAGGTTTTCTACTAATGCAGTTGTCATCAAATTCCTAGAATAAAACATTTTAGCAAGATTTGGATGTCCTAGGAAAATCATAACTGATAATGCTCAGGCATTTAAATCCCTAGCTATGACATATTTTTTCCAAAAATATAATACCATTCTTGGGAATTCAACTGCATATTACCCTCAAGGAAATGGATTAGTTGAATCATCAAATAAAAGTTTAATGAGGGTTATCAAGAAAATTTTAACAGAAAATAAGAAGCTTGGCACTCTCATTTGAAATTTTCACTCTGGGCCAACATAATCAACACTAAAAGATCCACTTGTATCTCCCCTTTTCAATTGATTTATCGCATTGATGTTATTTTTCCCATTAACCTTGATTTTCCTATGATGAAATTGATGCAGGATATTGAAGAAGAACCCAATGATCTTACCAGAAGAATAAACCAGTTTATTGAAGTACAACATACCAAAGAGCAAGTTGATAAAAAATTCAGGAATATCAAGATAAGATGAAAGCTATTTTTGACAAAAGAGAAAAACATAGAGAATTTGTTCCTGGTGATTTAGTACTGAAATGAGATAACATGAGAGAATATCCTGGAAAGTGTGGTAAGTTTGATCATTTAAGGCTAGGACCATACAAAATTGTTGCAGCCGAAGGGAACAATTCATTTTCTCTCCAAAACATGGAAGGAAGTTTGTTGGAACTTCCTGTGAATGGGAGGCTCCTAAAACATTTTATTCAGCTTTAGAATTTTCATTTTTTCTTTTCATTGTACAAACTCATTTTTTCTTATTTTCTTTAATTTTCTTTTGTTAGAATTTCTAAATAATTAGGTCTAAAACAAACTAAGATAAAAAATAAAATTCTTTCTTCTTAGATGACTTCATTTCTTAACTAGTAGGAAGCCATATTGTTTATTAATTTTCCTTCAAACAAATAATTTTCTTCTTAGAATTTTAAAGAAATCTTGATTGAAAAATTGTATTGAACTACTGATTAAGATTTTAACATGTTATTTTGAAACTAGAAAGGGGAATATTACGATACATTCACCAAAGTTGAAAATATATGTTTTAGGTATTTTCTTCTAGGCAAAGACTTTAGAGTCAAACTTGTAAATTGTTGGTCTACTCATGGTATAACACTAGTTAAGATATTTTGGAAATAATAGAGCTATACTTAAGTATACTTTCCAGAATATCTTAACTAGTCTAGCTACCCTAGAGTTAAGAAATAGAGCTAGTCGGGTCTATCCTCATTGAGTTAAATTCCCAAACTATAAATGAGATGTTGAGATGGCCACATAATCCTGATAAAGAACCCCTAAACTAATTAGTAGCGGCAAAATCATTCAAAGAAATAGAATCCAAAGATATAGTTTCTTTGTTGCAAGAATACATGTGTAGGAACCTTGATGTACCTGGTGATAATGTTTGCATTCAATCAATTTTATTCCCTAAAAATGATCAAAAAGTTATTTCAATGATTTCTATGATGTTGAGAAAAGCGAACGATTTAACAGTCAATGAATTTGTCTTAGGGATAATGGTATTCATTTCCAATCACAACTAAACCTATCACTAGATTCGATTATGCCCAATTCCTAGCAGATCAAATTCATTACTAGCTTTTTGAATTCGAATCCCTGAGAAGCTTCATCTATCAGTCCTACTTGGTTCACCTTTTTCTATTCACACAAGCCTTTCATTTTACTCATCTAGGGTTGAAATTTGAAGATGAACTAGGTAAACGAGCTTCAATTACTCATTGGACTTATATGATTAGGAAGAATCATTTAAATGTTGAGTTTACTTAGTTTGTTGATCAATTTACTTCTAAATAATATTAAATTATACATGATGAGGCTCCCCCTAGAATCTTTCTTGAGTGCAAAAGACTATTGAAGTTAATTCTAGACACAAGGGTGGGAGATTGGTATATATTTGAAAAATACACTGGAATCCGAATTTATGGTTGTCAACCTCGTCCTTTCCTCTTACCATGTTTCTTGACTCCAATAATTTTCTCTTTGGAATATGTTAGGAAAATATTGAGCTATGATGAAATTCACTTTGTGTCAAACAAACATAAGGAAAATTTTAAATTGAAAAAAAATGTAGTTCCTTTTATTATAAATTTCAGATCAACATTGTAGGTGACAACCAAAATACTTTCAACTTTGGGATTACAACAAGGAGAGCCATGGAATTATGACCCTCATGGAATAATCTCATCAAAAAGGATTTCACATGGGAAAATTCCTTATCAACATCAGTGGAAAGAGAAATTGGAGCAATTATCTAATCAAAACAGTTGGCAAGGTGTAAATAATATTCTACAGATTCAAGATAATCCATCTGATCAATCAATCAAATCTCTAGTCACCCAAACACCAAAATAGTTTTAAAATACATATAGAAGGAAATTTGTAGAGTCCAAATTAAGTGATTTAGAGACAGAAGAAGCAATATCATAAAAAAAAGAAAAAACTTGAAGTTCTCGAAGAAGAAGAAGAAGAAGAAATGGAGGTACCTGAAGAAAGCATGCCAAAGAAAAAGGGTGTAGCTATAACAGTAGTGGTAAGATCTTTAGAAAATTAGACTTAGACATGATCAAAGACCATTGGAAAATCAAAGCAGCTAGATCAAGTGGAACATTTCATGGAAATGAGAAAGACAGGTGCAAGAATTAGGAAAATTATGATTCCTAGAATATATGACCATGAGGCGTATCAGACCAGAATCATCTCAGGAGTAGACTATGAAGAAGGGAAGTTGAATATAGTAGTCATGGAGTCCAAGGATAAGAAGAAAGTAACACGCATATCTATTGAATTAAATAATATGACTCCTTTAGATAAATTTGATTTGCATAGGCAAAAAACATAAATGGTAAACATGGATGCCATGATAGCCAATCTGGGAAACAAGAAGCTCCAAACTATCAATGATAAGCTTAGGACATAGTTGGAGAATCAAAACTTGGCTACTAGAACCAGGCAGATAAGAGTTGAGGAACTTGAAAAATGGATAATAAAACTTGGATTCAATCCAAAATAAGAGGCATTTGTTCAAGCATTGATTAAATCAAAAGACAAAAAAATTAAAGTTCTGAAACAACAACTCAAAATACCAAGGATAGACCATGTTCAGAATTTACAATTATAGGAAATTCACACAGAAAAATATCATATTGTGATGAAAATGGTAGAAATGGGTGAGTGAATTTAAATGTATGAGAAGCAGATTGAAAACTTGAAAGGAGGGTCATCTTCTCTTCAAGCAACAAAAACATCAGATCCAACAACTGGACTTTCAAGAGAATTGGCAGATCTAAATCTAAAAGTTGTTGAAATTGAAAGCTTGAAGAAAACTATCTCAGAACAGAATGAATAGATAAAGGACAAAGAGAAAATTATTGTAGAATATCAGAAGCTCAAAACCAATATGCTAACAGATATGGAACAAATGAAGACCAAGCTAAAAGGTAAACCATATTTTCTAGGAGCCAAAGATCTCATCTGGGATGAGATCATTAGTGAAGTAACCAAGCTATGGGACAGTTTCAAGATAATTGATGATGAAATGATGTTGATTGATGAATCAAATTATTTTATCAAAAATAATTTCATGAATTAGGAACTAGACCACAATTTCCCACCCAAATCATAAAGTTCCTATATTCAAATTCTAGAGAAACATTGGCAAAAAAGAGTGTTAAAGATAGGGAAAAAATGGTAATGGAAACTAAAAGGATTTTCACAAAGAGAAATATACTACAATAAGCACAGAATGAATGCATAGCACTGAAAAAGAATGTTGAATCATTTACCAAAAAAATTGAGAATTTAGTGAAAATGGGATTACCTTTATCCTGGAATAAAAATGGCAAGTTGTTGTCATATGAAGGTTACAAGGAAATATTTTTTATTTCCAAAGAAAAGGATGACAAGTTTCAGAATATGTCCAATAATTTAGTTGGTCAAATTATTGTTGACCATCCCATTGATGACTTTTATCTTTTATGGAAAACAAAGAACTTGTTCACACATACCCCTACATATGCAAAATTCACAAAGTTAGATATCACATTTATAAATATGAAGACCTCCAGTTATACTTCAGATGTGATTTGGAAACATCATATCCACTTGTTGACATAATAGCTCATCCAAGAAGATGAAGAGAATCATGAGTTAGTTTTTCTACATGTCCTATTTCTAGAATTTTGAAGATCTTGTTGTATCTAAGTTTCTATAAAAAATAGGATCAAATAACCAATTTTGGTTTCAAACTATYCTTTATTAATGTAAATTAAAACTCAATGTAAAAGGGGGGACTTTTGGCTGGAGCTTAAGTTTTCAATAAAAATCTTTGCAAGGTTTTGAAGATTCAATTTTTTTGTGTTTCAAATCATGYGATTTCTCTTATCTTGTGTTATGTTCATGCTATAAGTGTCTTCTAAAATGTATCCACTTMTATGAATGTGATTATTTAGTACAACTTCTACCATCATAAATCTACAAAGGTATCATTAAATGCTTCAAATTTCTTCAAACCTATTGTGAGTATAAAAGGAGAAYTGTGCTTATATTTTATTATTCCTTTTTGAATTTTAGAAGAAGTATTCTTTTAAAAATTCAAACTATATTCTGGTTTTAAGGATACATAAATTCACATTACTCTCTCTTGCTGAAAGCTAAGTAATATTTATTAGAAGATACATTACTTTAGTTTTGAGTTATTTTCTTCATAATTATTCTATCATCTGCTAAAACTTTAATTATCTAGAACATATAATGATTTTCCTTCTGAATCTAAATCTTTGAATATTTAGAGGACTAGAGATTCTGGTTTAAAATATCAACCAATTACTCTGTTTTAATATAGATCTTTTAAGAAAAAAAAATCAAAACCTATGGATTCATTGGCATAGTTTCCTAGCTAGAAATATCTCAAGGGTTACAACAACAATCATAAACATAAGTCTTGTCATCAAAATGTAATCATTGAACAATATGGTCAAAAGTAAACATGACAAGTAATGAAGATTTGAAGTCAATAAAATTTTGAATGTTTTTTATATATGTCGGAGAGTTACAAGAGGAAGAACCAATGGAAAATAAGTAACACTGGAAGAGAGGAAAGGTAACATACACAAGAAATTCCATATTGATCTACATCTTGCAGATAAGTCAAAGGAAGAGAAATCGTCAGAGAAAGAGATCCAGAAAGGAATATCAGTAGCATCAGACAGGGGGAGACATACTGACATGGGGAGTTACCATTTTTCCCATGATGTCAAAGGGAGAGAAAGAGAAAGATCAAAAGAGTGAGAATCAAGCACATGAAGTCAGAGAAGCATTGTTCATAGAAGGTATACTTTCAGGGGAAGTCATAAGAGAAGAGGAACATAAGGAGAGAAACATGTAAAGAGAAAGAACAAAGGCATGAAAACAAAGAGAAAGAAAAAATGCATGAAGTTAGGGCGAGAAACCCCAAGGAGAGACAACCTTTGTCATTAATGTCAAAGGGGGAGAAAGAGAAACATTGATGAGGACCAACAATCATAGGTGGAGCATGAGTATTGGAGTATGAGTGTTGTCATCAATGTTGGTGTTGCCATCAACTCCAAAGGGGGATATTGTTGGAAAATTGGTTTGGAGAGTTGGTAGTCATTGATGTCAACCCTTGGAGATTGATGTCAACCCTTGGAGAAGTCTAGAATCCCCAGAGATGTGGTTGAGATTGATGGTGAGTTAGTTTTCATTGATGGAGTGGTTGATGTTAGAAGATGTGATGGGTGCATTTGATGAAGTCTACATGAAGCCCTGAAAGTGTGGTTATGGGACCTGAACTTGGTTGAGGAATATGTACATGAAGAATAGTGTAAATTCATGTAAGACACTCATAGATGGATAGTCCTTATCATGTAATTTTCGGTGATAGGTGGTATGCCACGTGGTTCCTCGTGGTTAGGGAGATATGTCCTTGTGAAGTTGAAAGCCTCAAAGAATGGTCAAGAATCACCTAATTGGTTACAAGTCAATTAATGAATGAGAAAAGTGGTTGTAGCAAGAAAGTCAAGAAGCCCTAAGAATAAGGAAAGAGGTTACCTAGAAAAAGTATAAATACACCTTAAGGAGTCTCTCATAACTACACACACATACATTGAATATCTATCTTTTGAGAATATTATGGTCTAGTATTTTGGTCTATTGGTGAATTTGATGGCAAGTCTAAGACAGAGGAGAAAGCGTGAAGAAAGAGAAAAAAATTTGGAGCTACAAAGTGCTAGGGTTTTTGCATAACCCTAATTAGGCAGGCCCTCATGGGTCAGCTTGAGGGTGTCATGCGAGGCACCCTGTTGGTTTCCTAGGGAACGTCATGTGAGGCCCCACGTGACATGGAGTCTTAGTCCCACGAAGCTAAGTTAAATTTGGTAAAAATGTTGGTACCAAGATGATAAAGGATATGGAATAGTTACAGGTCAATATTACTATAAAGTAGGTCAACTACAGGTTATAGGTATGCCTAGGTGAATATTTCTTGTGCTTGGTTATGGTATGATACATGCTTAAGGCATGGTAGTGATGGTATGTGATATGGTACACCTTTGTGATAACATGATACCTTGTTAGAAGTACACTCTTGGCTATATTGATATTTTGTTTGGTATATGTCATGGTTATGGTAGTACATCTATGAGGTGCATATTTTGGTGATATTGGTACATGGTTGAGGTACACCATTGATAGTACTTTCTTGGTTTATCTTGTGATACATGGGGTATGGTATATGGTTGAGGCACATCCCATGATATCCCATGGTTGAGGTATGGTGGTATGGTACATGGTTGATGCATGATACGATACATGGTTGATGTGCTTGGTGTGGTACATGGGTGATACATGTGTTGGTGCAGTTGATGCACGGTTTGGTACTGGTTTTGATGCATGGTTGACACATGGTTTGGTGCAAGTGTTGGTGCATTGTTGATGCACGACTTGGTATAGTTTGATATGCATGGTTGATGCATGGTTAACATAGGTTGATGTACATGGTATGGTACATGTTGATGTACATGGTTGATGAGTGATGTACATGGTTTGATGATGGTTTTTGTGTCCATGTAAGTGGATCTAGTTGATGATGGTATATCAATGAATGTGACAGTGATAATGATAGTGACAGGTTGGTGACAGTGACAAGTTGGATACAGTGACAACTTGACAGGTTACAGGTTGATGTGACAGTGATAGTGGCAGTGATTGTGGTAGTGACAGTTGGTCTACACTTATATTTTAGGGTGGAAAGATGGGGAAAGGAAAGGGGGTTGTATCCTCCTTCTATTTGGTGTTGGATAACTAAGGGAGTTGGAGTTTCCTTTAGGTTGGAGCCATAGAATCAGGGGATTGTAACCTCCTTCTGGTTGAAGCCAAAGAATTCAGAGAGTTGGAGCTTCCTTCGGGTTGGATCCTGTAAATAGGAGGTTGTAGCTAGAGAATTGGGAAGTTGGTTCTTCCAATAAATGTATTATTTGATATATATAAGAAAGAGTTATGTGGTTTTCTTCCATTTGGGTTTCCATGTAAACTTTGGTGTACTGTGTATTTGATGTGATGATCTTAATATGATGATGCATATGTTTATATGCTCATGATATATTGAATGCAATCATATATGATACCTTGATGATATAATGTTGATACGATTGAATTTTATATTGTGGTTAAAAGTGATATAAGTGCTCATACTAATTCACCCCCCCTCTCAGTATTCCAATAGTCAATGTGTAACACAATTCATATGCTTGCTTGAAATAAAGGATGATACAACTCAGTCTATGTATGAAGTTAGTTGGATCCATATTCATATGCTTGATTCAAATAAAGGATGGTACAACTCAGTCTTTTAGCAGATATGGATCCATATTTGATGAAGTTAGTTGGATTTGGCTCTGATGGGGTATCTACCATGAGGGGTATTCATGAAGGTTTATCTACTAATATTTGTCGAGAACCTCCTCATTTATTAAATATTCATTGCATCATAGAGAAAAATTAGCAACAAATGATGCTTCATATCATTTTCTAGAGTTGCAATATATTGACAAATTTGCAAACAAAATATACTCATGGTTTGGGAAATCTGCTAAAAGACATGGAGAATTGAAAGAGTTAATTGAATAATTTCAAATCACTAAGTTAGAGGTGTTACAAATTCATCATATTAGGTGGCTTTATAGATGTAAGGTCATTGAAATAGTTGTTAAACTCATGTCTACTTTGTTAAAAGATCGGGAGTTAGGGGAGAAAAAAATGTATGAGTTGGAAACAATATTTCAAGTACAAATTTTCATCCATTTACCTGCCGATGTGCTCATTTAGTTAAATAGGTTGAGTCAAAAGTTCTAAGAGGATCATATTGACATTACCTCTATTGGAAATACTTTAGATGTTACTATTAACATGCTTCGTAAACAATTTTTAGGAGGCATATTTGGGGTAGGTGCAATGCACATATCCTCTTTTTTAATCAAAGCACAAGGAGGAACTCTTAAGTTTGTAGAGAGCACAAGTATGTTACATTTACATCAATTGAGGTTTAAAAGTTTGTCAAAGATATAAATATCAAGAACACTAGATGATCACATTATTTTGGGAAAATATTTTGTTATGAAGGTGATTGAATCTCTAGATATGAGGTTCACATATTTACCTATATTTTATGCTCCTAAGTTTTTCATTCCTCATCATTATTACGAAAAAAAATGGATGATAGAGACTCTCAAACAAAAAGATGGTTGGGATGTTTATGTGGAAAATTTAATTTTGGAGACTCACCTATTGTAGACACTTCTAATTGTAGGAGTGAAATTGATGAATTTATTTGTACTATTTATAAATCATACCCCCCAAAACATATGTTCGCAACATGGAATCTATGTAGAAATGAACTTGATTGGTTTGAAGGCTTTCCATGTTTGATGTGATTATGATAAGTTATTCTTGTTATTCCAACAAGTACATCAATGTGTGAAAGAGGCTTCTCAAAAGTAAATAACATAAAAAATGATGATAGATCAAGAATTTCATTGGAGACATTGGATATGTTAATGTTTCTCTTTCTTAGTGCACCACATGCTCTAAATAAGGTAGATTGGAACCCTATTTATGATGTATGGAAAAAAATGAAAGCTAGAAAGACTCTTCCACTGGGAAAATAGATTTAGACTCTTCCACTAGGAAAATAGATTTGTGTTTTCAATGATGTACACTCTAATACTTTTGAAGAATATCAAATGAATGAAAGAATGATATGTTTGTTTATTATTTTTTATTAAAATGTGTTCAAATTTTTTTAATTTTTTTTTATATGTCTGGCGGAATCGACACTCACGCTATAGTGGTCGTGTTATCCAACTAATACTGATACCATTACTCACATTACACGTGGTTGTGTTATCCAACTGCTACTTCTACCACTACTCATGTTACACATGGTCGTGTTATCCAACTGCTACCACTATAACCAAAGGGCGTGCCCACGATGCCCCATACGCGACACACAAGATAAGTCAAGGGGAGTTGAACTTGAAACCTCATGGAAATTCATATTGGGGCACTTGTCAATTGAGCTACCCCCCGGGGAAACTTTGTGGATATTATAAATTTGAAAGAAAAAATTATTTTTTTATGAAGTTTTATTAAAATTTTATAAGTTTTTTATGTTACATTTCTTTTAAAATTTTAAGATTGTAAAGATTTGGAAGGACAACATTTTATTTTTGCATATTTTTTTATGCCAAGTTTAATTAATTGACACTTATCAATTGAAGTACAATTATTTTTTAACTTTTCATCCTTGAAGGGTTGGATGATTATATGCCCTTCCAACTAACATTAAGACCAACCCTTCAAATTTCACTAGTAGCAGCAATAACCTCAATAATAAGGCCATTGTATTGGAACAAATGTTGGAAAATTAGATCTAGGTAAAGAATTGTTTGAGTATAATATATTGGGGTCAAATGAAGGAGAATTATAAAGCCAGAATATTTGAATGCCATGATTTTTCTGAGGCACTTCAGAGCATGGAGAGCATGGGCATGGACTTTGACATTTGCACTTAAGAAAATTGAGGAATTCAGAGCAATGAAATGATAGCTAATAGGAATATTCCATCTTTAATTAAGGCAAAAAAGTATTGTAATACGAACTCAGATCTGTTTATAAACTCCAATATGTTTATAAACATTTTCTAGTTAATGTTTCTCTCTCTTTGTGTTTTATTCCTTGTATTTTGAATTGAATATCATGAATACACGCTCATGTTTATACGCCCATAATGATTTCTGTGTGGAATGATTACCTGATGTTTTAGACTGGAAATAATGGATGCATGTGTATACTTACATGCCATAGTTGGTTTTCTATACAAATGATTAAGTCTGGGGCATGAGTTTGCTCCACCAAGAATCGTCTTGTTTGCTTGATCTCGTAATATTCTAGGAAGGCTCCTCGAGAGAACTCTTCCCCGGGAATTACCCCATAAACCTTGGAACCATATCGAACCTTTACCCAGAGACTCGACTAAGATTATGGACTATTGCCCAAGAACCATCTGAAGGTTCATGCGATCCGGGTCTGGAAACCTTATGCAAGAAAGAGTAACTCTCTAAGGTCTCGGAGTCGTGGGAGTTTGAAGCTCCGAGAGGTTGAATTTCATGATTCAAGCTCAGAAAGGATAGCGAGTCCAATTATCGAAAGGGAGTATTTCGTCGTTTAGTAGACGAACGGTCGGGATCCTTTCGGAAATACCCCAGATCTGTCAGGACCAATGGATCTAGAGGAGGAACACAGGTGTTAATTCCTCGACCCCTTCAGCCTTCACAAGTAGCGATGGGGTCCAGGATCGTAGATCCAAGGATCTGTCAAAGTTCTATTGACCGTCGATCTTAACCTTGGCATAAGCAAGAGAATGGACTCGAAAAAGTCCTTAAAGTCCCAAAGAAATCGGAACCGTCCATCGACAGAGGACATGTGGCGGTCGGGTAGCATTTCGATCCTGAAAGTCCCGAAATGTGAAGCATCTCTCATAAGCACATGGTCATACCGTGTGGTCGTATGGGGAAAGCTCGTGTCTTATGTGGGTTTGCATAGTTAGGGTTCAATGAGGTCTGCGGATTTGTTAGCAGGACCTCGATAGGGAGTCAAAGAGTTGATTTGGCTCGAAAACGAGAATATAAAATTTTTATTTTTATTCATGCCCATTGTGGGGGTGTTACAAATTGGTAGCAGAGCATGGTTACAACACTTGGCCTACTTGGGATCATGAACGAATTGCGCAGAAACTCCATTTGAAGTACTCTTAAAAAGAGTAACCCTCTATCTTAACCCCCTTTACCAAAAGTCAAAGATAAGAATGAAATTCCTATTGTGTGTATGGATTTAGGAAATATGAATATAGTGTTGGTTGTGAATGAATATAGTGTTGACTAGCAACAAGTGTTTTTATATGCACACAAGCGGACGATCAACCGCGGGAAACTATAGACCTATAGAATGGTGATGCACCACGAAGTGGGGGATGGCTCCCATAATAGATATGAAGAGTCTGACGAAAGGAGGGCGATAGAGACCCCTCCAGATCTAGATGATACTGTGAGGAGCCTCATGGTCGAACTACAGAGCTACAAGGCCTACAATGAGAGGTTGATAAAAGAGAAAGAGAAACAAATGAAAATTAATTCAGTCTTGCTACAAAGACAATTGAAGCATGGACCTGACACCAGTCACGCAGACCAACGATGGACAAAGAGGAGTCGAAGTCCACCTGAGATATGAAAACATGGACTTTTAAGTGGCCACACTGGAAGAGAACCTCGAGAAAGGTCCACCCCGGAGATAAGGGACAAGCGTCATACAATTCCTATGGAAAGGAAAATGGTGACTCGGAGGGATCTTCTAGTAGCAGAACTAGTCCACATGCTTGAAGGAAATGGAAGAAATGAAAGAATTCCAAAAATTATAACCTCGAAGAATTCAAGAAGGCCAAACCACCCTCTTTCGACAGTGAGATAAAGAGGGGAGAGGAAGAGAAGGCCTGACTTCTTGGACTAAATAAGTATTTCAAAGTCCATGACTTCTCAGAAAACTTGAAGGCCCGAGTAGCCACTTTCAACCTGAATGGGAAAGCTTCCATTTGGTGGGAGGACCTTAAGAATGTTAAATGGATTCATGAAGAAGACATGTCTTGGGAATAGTTTGAAAAATACTTCAGGAAGAAGTATCTGTCGAAAAAATATTTCGACAAAAAGACTAAAGAGTTTTATGAACTCAAGCTGGGGAAACTCACCATAAAGGAATATTTCAATAGATTCCTTGAGTTGTTGAGGTACGTACCCTATATAAAAGAAGAAAAATCAAAGGTGCAATGATTAATCAGTGGACTACCTAAGGACTATCAGAACAGGATTGAGTTTGACGAGCCAAATACTCTAGAAGACACTATCCAAAAGGCAAGATATTGTTATGAACATCTTGGGCATCGGATAGAACCTCGCGAAGGCTAGAAGCAGAAGAATAGTTCAGAATTCTAGAAAAAGGGGTTTAAATCCCCCAGATTTAAAAACTATAAGAAGGACTCAAGGATGAGCTTCCCGACCCGAAGTGTACACCAATAGAATGTCCCCCCCTAGAGAAGAAATAAACCTTTTGGACCTACCCCAGGAAAGGTTGATAACCCAAAGAAAGAACCCTTGAAATGTTGAGGTTGTGGAGAATAACATCTACCGAGGGACTTCCCACACCAACAATAGAATAGTCGGAGAATTTACAATGTCCAAGAAGCTACCACCATCAATGACGTGGTTAAGAGTATGCCGCAAATTTATGCAACCATGGATAATAAACAAGCTGACCACCAAGCTTTAGTGGTGGATATGGAAGGTATGATCACCAACCATCTAGTGTCTATTCTAATGGACCCTGGTTCAAATTTGAGTTATATAGCCCCGCAGGTCGTTGATAAGTGTAAATTACAACCACATAAACATGCCAAGCCATGGTTGGTACACTTAGCCACTGGCACCAAAAGGAAGGTTGTGGAGTTTATACCAGCTTGCCAATTCACTAATGGTGAATTCCCTACCCAAGCAACCTTTAACATACTACCCCTAGGATCGTATGACCTGTTGATTGGTATGGACTCATTAGCCACATACAAAGATAGACTAGGATGTTACCATAAAACCTTAGAATGTGTAAGTGAATAAGGAAGAAGGATAACCCTTCAACAGATCCAAAAACATGTCTCGGTGAGACGAATATCAGCCCTTCAAATGAGAAATTATTGCAGAAAGGGATGTCCACTATATGCAATACAGGTGTTGGAATCAGCTGAAGATGACAAACCGAGCCTCAAAGACCACCCCACACTAAGAGAATATAGAGATGTATTTCCAGAAGAGGCACCAGTTCTACCTCTGAGAAGGGACATTGAATTCTCGATAGAACTTGCACCAGGAGAAGTGCCAGTGTCTAGGACACCCTACAAAATGAGCACATCCGAGCTAGTTGAGCTTAAACTACAACTAAAATAAATGATGGAAAAAGGTTATATCTAGCCTAGCGTGTCCCCATGGGGAGCACCATTCCTGTTTGTGAAGAAGAAAGATGGTACCCTCCGACTGTGCATAGACTATAGACAACTCAATAAGGTAACCATAAGGAACAAGTACCCCTTACCCCAGATCGATGACTTGTTCGATCAATTGGGACATGCTTCCATCTTCTCAATAATTGACTTGAGATATGGATACCATCAAGTCTGAATCAAGGGTGAAGACATCCACAAAACTTCCTTTAGGATGAGATATGGTCACTACAAGTTTGTGGTAGTACCATTTGGATTAATCAATGCCCCTGCCACTTTTATGTGCTTGATGAACAATGTGCTCAAAAAATTCCTAGACAAATTTGTACTGGTTTTTATGGACAATATATTAATCTACTCCAAGAATAGGGAGGAACATGAGGAACACCTTAGACTTGTGCTTCAAGTGCTAAGAGAACATCAACTCTATTCCAAATTTAGCAAGTGTGACTTTTTCCAGAAGCAAATACATTACTTGGGCCATGTCATATCTGAAGAAGGGGTAGCAGTAGACCTTGACAAGATCGGGTCTATCATGAAATGGCCTACCACAAAGGACATTTCAGACATCAGATCCTTTATGGTATTAGCAGGATACTATAGGAGGTTTATAAAAGGATTCTCCAAGATTGGTTGTCCAATCACTGCCCTCCAGAAGAAAGGAGTTAAATTCCTTTGGACCCCAAAATGTGAATAAAGGTTTCAGTCCCTAAAACACCTATTGACCTTGCACCCATGTTGAATATCGCCAATCCCGAAATTGACTTCCTTGTGTGCACATATGCCTGCAAGGAAGGGCTCGGAGGAGTCCTTATGAAATAAGGAAGTATAGTCTGCTATGAATCCTGAAAATTGAATGAGCACGAAGTCAACTATGTGACCCATGATCTAGAGCTGGCTGCCATAGTGCATGCCTTGAAAATGTGGAGGCATTACCTCCTGGGTAGGAAATTTGTACTTATGACAGACCACTATGGATTGCGACACCTGTTTGACCAACCAAAACTCAATGCTAGACAAGCTAGGTGGATGGCCCTTCTTAGAGAGTTTGATTTCTAAATCAAACATATCAAGGGAAAGGAAAATAAGGTGGTCGATGCCCTTAGCAGAAGTATGAAAAAAATTCGCCTGGTAGCGGTGAGCACCTGCGAGACGAATGTCAAGGAAAGAGTTAGAAATGCACAAGAAACTGACACATTCTTCCAGACAGTGACCTCATACCTGGAGCAAGAACCCACAGGGATAAAGTATGAAGGCTACCAGATGATAGATGGAGGCCTTATAACTTGCAGAAACAGATTGTATATTCCAGATTGTGATGACTTGAAGAGGTTCATAATGGATGAACTACATAAAATACCATATACTGTTCACCCAGGATACCAGAAGATGATGACGACCACCAGGAAACAACTATATTGGCCTGGATTGAACAAAAACACAGCTAAGTATTTAGCCAAATGCATAGAATGCCAACAGGTTAAAGTAGAACACCGACACCTAGCAGGGTTATTACAACCTCTACCAATCCCAGAATGGATATGGGAGACCATCTCCATGGATTTCATCACCGGATTACCAACATCGACCAGGCATAATGATGCCATCATGATGGTGGTGGATAAACTGAGAAAGTACGCTCATTTTATCCCCATCAAATCGACTTGCAAGGAAATAGACATCGCAAACATATTCATGAAGGAGATATTCATACTACATGGTATGCCTAAAGAGATCGTGTCTGACAGAGACACCAGATTTACTTCCAACTTTTGGAAATCCTTGATGGCTGGTCTGGAGACCAAATTACTATTTATCACAGCCTATCATCCTCAAACCGATGGACAGATGGAAAGAGTGAACCAAATATTATAATACATGCTAAGGATGAATGTAATGCATCAACCTAAAAAGTGGGAAGATTACTTGCCACTGGTGGAATTTGCCTACAACAACGGCTACCAAGAATCCCTGAAGATGAGTCCTTTCGAAGTCCTCTATGGTAGGCCGTGCAACACTCCAGTCAGTTGGAGTAATCCCATAAACAGAATCACTATTGGATCCGACATGTTGAAAGAAATGGAACAACAAGTGATTCAGATAAAACAAAATCTAAAGGTCGCTTAGAACATACAGAAAAATTACGCCGATAGAAAGAGAACTCCAAAAGAATTCAAGACTGGAGACCACGTATATCTCAGAGTTAGGCCCAAGAAGAGTTCCTTGAGGATGGGAGCTTGTGCCAAGTTGGCACCTTGGTATTGTGGACCCTTTGAAGTTCTAGATAGAGTGGGACGTGTAGCCTATAGGCTAGCACTTCCTCCCACAGTAAAAGCACATAATGTTTTCCATGTTTCATTGTTGAAGAAATGTGTACATGATTCTAATCATATAATTGACTAGTCTGTGATCCAGGTGGAACTGGAGGGAAAATTCCTTCTAGAACCTCTATGCATACTGGACAGAAAGGAAACCTCACTTAGGAACTGAACCATTGCACAGGTCAAGGTGCAGTGGAAACATTTTGGCCCCGATGAGGCTATGTGGGAAATGGAAGATGCCATGAAACAAGCATATCTGATTTTGTTTACTGCTATACATACATGTCATATTGATAGATAGAACATCGAGGACAATGTTCCTTTAAGGGGGAGGGAATTGTAACACCTTGTTTCCCCCAGTCTGTAAATATAACTATATTGACCAGGAACTATGGAAAACTTGAAGGTGTGAACATTTGTTTTGATGGACCTTTGTATAAAAGGTCAATAAATGTAAATTATGTTATGAATATGTGTTACATGATTGCTGAGAGGTGGATGTGATAAACAAGACCATGATGGCTAATGAAAGGTGGTGGAAGGGACCTGGAATGGTTGTGTTAACTTCCATCGAGTCAGTACCATACTAGTTTTTACTTGCTCAAAGACCAAAGAAACTCTCTGACCCTAGAATGAATTTCCTGTCAGATTGGTAGGTGGGGAGGCTCCTCAAGAGTCAATGAGGGGATGGGGGTGAACTGCCCATCCGTAAAATCTCTCAGACCCGACCACAAATGGGGAAATTTGCACCACACACAATCTTGCAGAGAAAAAGGAAAGAGAGGAAGTGTGATAAAGGGTAGAGAGAGCGCACGCGACATGGATTGTGGAAGAGAACTGGAGAAACTCTGGAAACAAAAGGAGTTGTGAACATAGGAGAAGGAGATTAACCTTCGTCCTGGATTATTTTTCTGTATCAGGAGAAGGAGAGTAACCTTCATCCTTGACTTCCGTTGAGCTGGAAGTAAGAGATTGAATCTCAGAG
>ML805758.1:280455-303524 GCA_009831015.1 Picea engelmannii
AAAAAAAAAAACATGGTAAAGTAATATTATTATACATGTGTGTTATGATAGTGTTGACGAGCTAGAAAGACCCGTTTAAGAAGGTAAGGGAAAGCGCTGGATGGCAGGTCCCATTTAGACCCACTCTCGTTTGGAGTAGCGTTTCTGACTAGATTGTTGGCCTAGATATCAATATAACTAACCAACTATCTAAACATGAATATGAGAATCAAAGGTTCTCAGATGAATTAAAATCTAAAATTAAACTAAAATGATGCTAACTAAAACTAAGCTAAGATGTAGGTCTACACTAAACTGAACCTATCTTGATCAGGAGCTAGCTAATTAAGATTAAACACGGTTAGGAAAGATATCATCCGAACAAGAAATAGTTCATACATTCGAGTGATGAATAAAACTATAATGCAATTAAACAAGTTAACAAAAAAATTGTGCCAAGGTTTAATAACATATTACTGTGTTTAATAAAGGAAAGAAGCGATAATCAATGCTTGAGAGAAAAATGAAGAAATGATTCACACAAATAAACTCATAAGACATAGATAAGCAGTAAATTCATGAAGAAAAGTCTCAACCACATTCACCAGAATCACTGGTCTCCAAAAAATGTCTCTTGCTCTTTATTCATACGAAAGTAGTAATACTATCCAAATTCAAAAGCACAAAATCCCTCTCTTCTTCACATTAATTTGTTTTATAGAATACAAAAAAGAGTTTTTCATATTCTTCTCACTGCCAAACGGTCATAGGACTGAAGCAATGCTTCATTCTCTTTCCCGATTAAGATATTACAATTATTACAAGACTATGATTTTTCTGCAAAACTCGGTTACAATGAGATAATCAAGTGGGCCTTGACGGTTGTAGTTTTATGTCTATGAAGCTATTCCATGTTTTGAAGTACTCAAGTATATCATCCACTTGACATAGTTGTGTCCTTTCAAGGTCTGTTTCGCTATTGCAAATGGGAATAATAATTTTCGTCTTCAAATTTTTCTCAACACGTTTTAGAGAATCTTCAGTTAGTGAAATTAACATGGGAGGCTGTATTAACCTTGACACTATAAATTATGTGCTAATTTCACTGATTAATTCAATGGACTTTACACTGAGATTTCTCTTTATTTCCACATCTTCGACCATTGTTTGAGTCAGTGACACATTTTCTAAATCCCTTTGGGGGGCATCCTAAATTGTTTGAGTAGGTTTTTGGAAGACTTCCATGGTTCTTTTCTTGTTGTACTGACCTGCTCCTGGGTATTCTTGATATATGAAATTGTTTCCATCCCTGCATTTAACAGTCGAAGAAATTTGATTCTCTTCTTATTTGAATATGCACGTAGGGTTTCAGGGGAGTTTTTATGAATATCCTACCATTTTGTGACCCTGCTATAGGATTCTTGGGATTTTTTTATATTTTCTTGCATATCTTTCACCTGCATACTCAATTTCACTTGATCATATTTGGCCTTGAGTATTTTATTGAGTGCATAGAATAATTTATTCTGCGAGCCCAAAGTTCTTCATTCATTTTGATGGCCCTTTCTTTGATTATTTCTACAACTACCATTTTTGTCTTACTTTCCTCCACAGTCTTCTCCAAAAGTTGATTATCTTATTGTAGTTTCCTAACTTGATCTTCAATTCTTTATTTGTATTTGTTGATCTCTAATTCTTTTGCTTTGAGTCTAGTAACCTCTTGAGAGTGTATGATTATGATCTTTTCTATCTCATCTTGAAGTGTATTTTGATTCATCTCGATCCTTTTCTCAAACTTTGCAGTCAATTCCTTTTCTCAGAGCAGGATATGTCTCTACATTTCTTCCCTATAAGTATGCTATGTTTCTATGGATTTTTCCCTAAATTTATTGGAGACAGAGATTTTTATTATGCCTACAACATTTTCCAGTTATATTGTTCTCAGTTTAGCCACATCTAGTTCATTGGCCATTTCATAAACTGACATAGAGTTAGTTCCAATAAAAGCATTCAAGATCGATGTTTCTTGGATAACATTCTCGTTTGGGGTATGGGCTTGCTTTCCATTTGATGTTCCTCTCAACTGTATTTGTGCTTACCCCTCCTCTTTTCCTTTTGGAAGTTATTTTCTCAATAGATTTAGTCTTATGGCTATAGTAATATTATCCAACGGCTACAACTACACATTCAACACCTAACCTAGGTGATGTGAGCGAGAAACTTCCTGGTATGGCTGCCAAGGGAGTGCATTCTTCCAAGGGAACTATAACCATACTGATGTCAGGGTTTTTTGTCACATTTCTATTGATTTGTTTATGTTCTTCCCCAAGTGGTTTAGCATCTTTTTCGTTTCCTTCCTTGTCACTCTCGACTAGATCTTGGTTTTTTCTTGTTTATCACATCTTTTGTTGAGCTTCAGACTTCTTCTGTTGTTGCTACCTCTCTTTATCTTCATCTTCCTTCCTAGACAATTTTGCATCCTTTTGTTTCCTAGCCAGTTCCACGGCTTCATGTTTCTCCTTATCTTTCTAAAGAAATGTTTTAAATTGTTCTATTCTCAAAAATCTATTTGCATATTCATATTTGTTGAATTATTCCCTAAACAAGTCACTAGGGATCATGTTCAATACTTCTTCAAAATGTGCAGCTCCTCGGAAAATATCCTCAGCATATATATCCTGATGAGGTGTCTATAATGCCAATTTGACAGCTTTCAAGTGATCGTACACTACATTTTGAGGGTCACATCCCTTCTTTTCTTCAGTGCATAACCATATTTATTGTAAGGTTGTTGCTTCCTTTTCTTCCTATTTTTTGTTTAGGAGAGAATATTGTCCCATGTGAATAGGGAAAATTGGCCAATACCTCTTATTCTTCTCTGACATATATGTTGTAACTCCTTTATCTACTATTTGATATGCCACTTCACTAGCCAACAATTTATCAGGTACATACTTGGGAAGTAGATGACGTGATCCTATAGCTCCATAAATCCTAGCATATGTATAGTATTTGGTCATGTACCAATCCCCTTTCCATTTTAAATATTTAATGGCACCAGGAGATATTTGGTGAGGGTGAACCCCAAAAATAATTTTGTTTAAGGGGGACATAAAATAATCACAAATATCATAAATATGGTTCTTGTAGTTTTATTTCCATAACTAAGAGAAATATTCATGAATTCGGGATTTGCTCGAATCCCAAACCCAATTAAAAGCAGGAAATGCATGTGCTACACATATTGCATCTATGAGATAAGTTGTCATATAAAACCCATGGTTTTTCATACTGGTAGCTTCATGAACTCGAGATGATGTGATAAATGGTAAAATGTTGACCCAATTGAATGCTTTCCTGATTTTCAACACCGTATAGGCCATCAAAAACCGTTCCATTCTAAAATGGGATTTGGTATCTTCTCCATAGAGTCTGCATATCATTGCATTCAAAATCATGTAGGGATATTTCAGGTAGAGAGTGGACACATGTCATTCTCCTCGTTTTATTGGACATTCTTCATCCATGAACCAATCTTCCATAAGTGTCTCGAAGTCCTTGTGATCTATCATGAATTTGTCTAAGAAGGATTAATCTAGGGAAATAGTAGGTTCAGGAGTTTTATATTAGATCCTAAGTTCATCTTCTCTGAGAGACACAATAGATGCACCAACAAAATTGACTATCATCCTGATATCTTTTTGTATGTGTGCGAAGCACCATATCACAACATCATTTTATTGGAAGAGGCTCAGGAAAGATTCAACAATATATATCCTTCTCAGTTTGATATTCATGTATTCTTCAATGTCTTCATCCTTAGTCGGACACTTATCATCACGTAAAATTTCATATATCTCCTAATATATCGCATAGTGTTCTCTGCCATCATGGTTTTTTTTATATGTAATGTTGAAGGATTCTATTCCTGGAAAATTAACATGACCATCAACAACTTGGCCCTTTGTTCTACGAGTCTGCATTGTGGATAATCTATCACCTAAATAAATATCCATTCAAAATAAAATCACTTCTCCGATTTAACTATAGACACGAACAAATATCTAACTTATTCAATATATACTTGCTAGCATGAGAAGAAAACCCATAGTAGAACTTCCTTAGTTCTTTTCCTTAAAGGCGATTGCTCATCTCTTAGTATTTTTCATGATCGGGTTTATGCTTATTGTGTGTTTCCAAGATTGTTCTATTATTAATTCCCGCTCATAATATAGAATAATCAATTTCATTTGTGATACAGCTAAGACCAGGTTAGAGTTGTATCATTTATCATTAAATGTGTTCTAGAGGTGATCAATTATTTATAGCCATGAGTGTACATTATAAACGATGGTCTTAGGAGGGAAAAAATGTTGTGTTGGGAACATTAATTGGGAAAGGTCATTCAAAGAGGACAATTTCTCGACCTTGTTCTCGTTAGTGATTGAAAAAACATTTGTGCAACCTCTCCATATCGTCCTCCTCCTCCAAAGAGGATGTTTGAGTAAAATAGATAAATAGGATATCACCACGTACCCACATATGGTTGTTTTATACCATTTTCAAAATCTTGTGGAAAGGTGGGACCCAGTTGGTCCTCGTGATGGGTTTAACACCAATCATATATTGACATTTTAGCACTTAACCATGAGGTTGTAGTCGTCATAATAGTTTATTTGTAGGTAAATCTCGCATAATAATATCTCCGACAACAACGTTATAAAGGTGTCGTTGTTGGGATTTTTGTTTCGATCATGTTGAAGTGTGGAGAGTAAAGCGATGAGGAGGAGGTAAGGGATAATATTAAATGAATCAAAAAATAAGGAGATGAACTTTTGAAGCTGTCAGTGGTTCCCTTGGCTAGAATTTGGAGTTTTCACGGTAGTGTAGGAGTGGTCTGGAAAGAGAAACCTAAAGATTAGTGAAGAGATCCTATTTCATGGTTTCGGTGACCATGTGAAAATAGTAAGCCCATGAGTGGATAAATAGTCAGGTAGGTAAAGAGTGGTGTCTTGCCAAAATTTTAGTAGTTTGAGTCCCCACCAAAACTAATGGTTTTGGTGGGGGTGTTGTGTTCTCACAAAAAATGGAGACTTTCACAAGAGAACCAGTTATCTCTATTTCAAAATAACCACCAGATAATATTCCTTGGGTCTTTGAATTCATCAAAAAATTTACAGGCTGATCAATACCATTGACCCCACAAAAATTGTTAGATTGAAAGGATAAGGATATTGTTATTGTGTCTGGTAATATTAAAGATAATTCAAGGGAGATCATTAAATATGGGAAAAGTTAATTTATCATTAGAATATGGGAGGAGAAGAACACCACATAAGCCAATATTTGACTATTTCAATACCACAATGTATCCCTCATCTCTTTTTCCTGGAATTTCTTCACTACCAACGAGTGTCCATAGCCCTGATGAATTTTCCTTAGTATCATACAATCATAGACCCACAACCAGTGAGCGTCCATAGCCTTGAAAAGTTTACTTATATTTCCCACACTAATAATAGTTAATTAAACTTCCTTTTTATTTCAGTACATGTTCACCCTTCTAGATTTTGGTTTTAGATATGCATATGCATGTAGGGTGTGAAGGAAGCGGGGTGATACAAAATTCATTTTGATATGCAGGTCTTAGTCAATATTTCTCTTTGTAGGTTCTTTTCCAGCTGACTTCTATTAAGGTTTTGAATTTAAAGGACATGGATGCTTCACAAGAATTATCCATAAGGCACCAAAGTTGTTACTATACCTATTCATAGAACCATCAGTTGTGTATGAGAATAGTCACACAGGAAACTAGTCGCTTGTAAACTCCATCAACTTACACACACATTATTTATAATTGGTGGCTTCTTGAAACAAAAGCCGATGAATTCTTCCCATAAATTATAACCATAAGTTGAATTTAACTTCTCAATACCAAATACAAGACATTTCATCATCACAATGAGTACCTAACTAGATATTCTCTTGCAAGGTGCGTGCTAGGCATGAAAAGAAGTTTCTAGTAATTCATATGTGAAAGAGATTAGCAAGATTCTAGAGAAAATCAAACAGTAAAGAGAATGATACTATGTACAAAAATATATCACCAGGGGTGATCGGGAGAAGTATCGTTTAAAGATTTGACCATTGATAAGAAGATCCTCCTCTTCTCCCTCCAATGTTCTAAGTTTGAATGTTCTGGGCCCAATTTTCTAATGAATTAGATATGGGCCCAACCACAATTTTTGGAACTTTGTATGCTTTCCTTTAAGTTCATTTGATTTGTCCTATTTAAGAACAAGATCTCCCTCCTAAAAGTATTTGTTGCCTATAACTGACCTATCGAACCATTTTTTAGTTACTTCTTGATGTTATATTAAGTTCATTTTGTCCTTTTCCCTTTCCTCTTCCACTTTCAATAGCATATTCAATCTTTGTTGCATTACCGGGCATGCTTTATCTTGAACAGATTAACCAAGTTGCAATGAGGGAAGAAAAGTATAGGTAGGCAAAGTTTCTTCTTGTCCATAGACTAGAAAGAAGGGGGAATTACCAGTAGAATATTTGGGAGTTACTATGCCATCCCATAAGGCATTTGGGAGGGAAATATGTCAGTTCCTTTGATGAAAATTGACAGTTCTTTTGAGGATTTTTATCAAGTTTTTATTGGTTGACTCAACCAATCCATTCCCTTGTGGAAAATATTTCATTGAATATTTAACTTTAATGTTTCTTTCAAGAGAATATTCAGTTAATATCAAAGAATAAAAGTAATTGGCATTATCAAAAACCAAAGATTCAAGGACACCAAACCTAGTGATAATATAATATTCAAGGAAAGATATCACTTGATTTTCATTGACTGTCTTCAAGGGGATTTCTTTTGTCCATTTGGTGAAATAATTAGTGGTAGTCATGATATATTTGTGTAGCTGAGGAAAATTTGGATTAATTTCCCCAATCACGTCCAAACCCCATTATTGAAAGGGTTGTTCTATAATAACAGGTTGCAATGGAAATACAACTTTATTTTCCTTTCCAGCTGACCTTTGACATTCTTGACACTTTCTTGCATATGAATGAGAGTCCTTGAATAGAGTAGGCCAGTAATAACCATCTTTGAGGACCTTGTGAGAAGTAGTGTCACCTCCAAAATTCCCACCAGTCGGTCCATCATGAAGCTTAGATAATACCTTGTCCACATCCTTGTTCTCAAGGCATCTCAGGAAAACACTATCATAATTATTTCTGCAACATATCCCTTGAATGAGATGATATTGAGTTGATTTGAGTCTAAGAGCTCTCTTCTTCTTTGGTTCCAAATAATGTGGGGCTGATCCATGGGTTAAATAATATTTCATTTCATAGTACCATTGGTCGGAATTAACAAGAATGTAGCAAACTTATCTTTCGAAAAGGTCTTGGTTTTGATCAATGTATCTTCATGTACTTCATCACTTGTTGAATCAATAACTAGTTTACATAACCCCTACCCCTTGACAATTTTAGTAGGTTTGATTTCCAAGTCATATTCTTGTAAGGTTGTTATCTAGTTAGCTCTTTTCTCTCCCAGATCCTTCTACACCAAGATATTTCTTATAGTGGGATAAGGGACAATGACCTTAGTCTTTGATTTGAGCAAGTAAGGCCTTAAGTGTTTTACAGCTTTGAATACAACATAGGCCTATTTTTCCACTTCTAGGTAATTCAATTATGCTCCTTGTTAACCTGAATTCATGAAAGCCATGGGAAATTCGTCTCCATCTTGGTTCTTCTAATTTAGAACAATTTCAAATGCAATGTCTAAAGAAAAATTGTAGAGAATAAACCCTCAACTGAAGTCTGGACTCAGAAGTGAAAGGGATTGTACTATTTATGTTTTTATTTTGTTGAAATACTCTTTTTCCTTGGGTCCCCATTTGAATTTTGCATTCTTTTTAATCATGTTTTTAAGGGGTTTCACTGTCTCAGCAAAGATAGGGATAAATATTTGCACAAAATTAATTTTCCCAAGGAAATATTGCATGGATTTTTTGTTACAAGGGGAGGAATTTGTTGAGGGGTCCCAAATCCATTTAACTCAACAGTAGGAACCAAACCCGCCACCGAGGCCCAATTAGACTTTACAGTGTTTGATAGTGGAAAGKTTCTCCAGATCTGTCGATCTGGCCAAATAATCAATGGGCTTTAAGTAGTGATTGACATGATGTCTTATTATGAAAGTTCCTTCTTCAGTTTAAACATTCTCTTTTTATATTTTCTTTTACTAGGTGGGGCTGGTAAAAAGACGYGTGCTGGTATAAACCAGCTGGTAAAAGGGGGGATATTAACTACTRAAGAAGTTTGAGCTTGGGATAACCCTCGTTCTCAAGCATGTAGACAAAAAATTTCACACCTATGACAAGCCTAGTACTAATACATCAACTTGTTGGTATTTTAATTATTGACTAAGATACAATTATCGAAAGAAAACATACATGCAATAAAATGATGGCAAGAAAATTAGTTTCCTTAGCTATAATCACTAATCGCACATTAACACAACGATTTGTTTTCCACCATTAGAGACAAGAACTATAAAAATATTGAATCAACTAACTTATCAATAGATTCATAAACTCTTACTCGTTACAACATCCATTCATGAAACAAAGTCGGAAGTAGTTCCTCCTCAAATCCAATCACACATGCCTTTGATGAAAAACATAAGTTTGTCTCCAGTCCTAAACAAGACTTCTCAATTAAGGTAGTTCTAAAATAGTTCTTTACAAATACAAAAATTAGGGTCTTTTCCAAAACCATAAACCCATTCTAAAAGGTCGATCCTCTTATTTATAAAAAATCATTAACTAAAAATAAATATCAAAAGTGCAAGCTAAGTAGAAAAAAACATTGCCACATGACACTTCCATTTCTCTGTATTCTAAGAGTCATCAAATGGTTTCATTGAAGTGTATGACTCTTCTCATACTCTGACCATTTGACAAAGAGTTCCTCACATGTGTTGGAATATGGGAATTTGTGTTGGTCCATCGGGGCCAAAAGGATCTCTTTTACTTCTATTGCATGTGCCCGATACTTGACTATTTTGACACTTAACTGATGTAATACTATTCGAGCCTTGATCGGGTGATCCATGGACTATTGTACTTGTCCTGGAACCATGTTCACCACCTTTTCTATCTCTGCAGTCCATGCCGATTCTTGTTCTGAATGTTGTTTGACTATGGCATGCAAGTTGACAAAGTCCTCAGGTGAGCCAAATTCTAGGAGACCGATGTATTTCATCTCCTGATTAATATTGACCCAATTTCTTTCGCAATCAACCCATTTCTCTTGAATCTCCCGCTGAGGTTCTTGGGCCATTTTCACCAAGTATTCGGTCGCTTTCCTTATCTGATCTATGTTTTTGTCCCTCAACACCCGAATTATGTGCTCTTCGACGTCTTGGCCCTTTTGAACCACGTTGATGTAATCAATTCTTTCCACTGCTTGGTGAGCCTTCTCATACCATTTTTCCACATATTTGCAAGTCGCTAGTGCCATAAGAGTGTCTTCTTGGAAGTTGGCTATCCCTGTAGTAAAAATGTGTCGTTCATTTGTGAATTTGTTGTAGGCATCTTGGAATTCGCTTCTCAAAAATACCGTGGCCTGTGTGGAGTCTTGATAGTATTTCTCCAAATGGCGTAGAAGCTCCAGCTCCTTTAGTGCAACAACCATCTTCTCTTCATGTCTCTTTTCTCTATACAGGGTGGCATATTTTATCACCATCCCTACACCAATAAGCTCAGACGTCTTGGCATGCTCTATGCTGATCAATTCTCTTTATGGTGATGAGGATTGAACTGTCCAACATAAGCCTTCTTTTCTTAGTGGTTCTCTTCATGATGGATTTCCTCTTTCATTCATAGCCGATTACTTGTATATCGATGACCTCATCAACAGGTTCGGGGGTTTGTTTTTCTCCCTAAGTAAGAGTGTTTCCTAGGCTCCCAACGGTGTATATTTGTTCAAGGATGGGTTCTTGAACCTCTTTTGTATGTCTTGATGGCTCAACCTCTGGTTGTTGCTCATTGGGTGGTATGGTACTGGCCAAATTGAGGAATCAAGGGTAGGTTCGGTACTTACCTGGTAATTGGTTGTTGAGATTTTGATTTCCTGTTGTAGAATTTCTTCTTCTTGTTCGCACGATCCTAGATCATACCTTGAGTTGTCCATTGGGGTTCCTGTTATGCTGAGTGGCTTAGCGGACACGGAACTTTCTACCTCATGCTCGCTCTACGGACGACTCTAACTTGGAGCATCGGGATCCGAGGTGGATGCTCTCTCGGGTTCTTTTTCCTATGTAATTTGCACTAGAGTGACCAGGGACACCTTTGAACTCTCCTCATCATCATAGATGGTTATCAAATCGAACAAGGAATTTGGTACACTTGTTCTCCCTGATGTCCTCGCTATCTTGGGATGGGCTGAAATTTCCCCTGGTGATCTGGTCTGCGGTGGTGGAACCTCAGGGTCTTCGGACCCGATGATTTCTTCAAGTCATATCGACTCTAGGACACTTGGTTCCCCTCAAATTTAGATTGGGTTATCAATGGGAATCCTTGTCATTTCTATCAGAACGGGGTTATTTTGCAACTAATCAATGATCTTCTACGCCCCTTCTATCAAGAGTAATACCCTTCTATGTGCCTTTGTTGTCTCTGCCACTCTGATTTCTTCCCTAAATATGAGGGCCTCTTGAGTTGACTTCTCTATTGTTTCCACCTGTTCATCCATGCTCATGGATTTGAACCTGGTCATGTTTGCATTGGCCATTATCTACACCACCTCATCCCAATCCTAGGCACACTCTGTGAAAATATCATCCTCCAACTTACCATGAGCGTATGGCCAACAGGACAATACCTGTGAATCATGTTGGAGGACAGGGCCTTTAGGATCGTGCTTGTGGAATCGTCTTATCAGGAACCTGAATTCAAGTTGGTTCAACCCTTCTAGTTTGGCATGAGTAGTATTGTTCACCAAATATAACCCTATATGAAAACAGTAGGGTATGAAATCCCACTTCTTGTCCTTGACCAATGTGGCATTGTATCCCTATAATATAGTCTGATAGCATATTTCCCCCACAACGAGCCGGTCTAGGACATGAGCAGGTAGGAGATGTGGTGCTCTGGTGGCCCCAAACACCCTGATGTAGGTTGATCATTTGTCTAAATACCAATGGCCTACTTTTGCTACCATTTTCTTCACTGCTACAAATAATCTTGGGCATTCCTTCTTGAAAATAATAAAATGAATACGAACAATGAATTAATCACATATGAGTGCATAAGATTTCTTGTACCTGTTCTCCCATAGTGTGTTGAAGTAGACGTGGATCGGGAGCTCTGCAACATACCATCTTAAATTCATGTCGACGAAGACATTCCTTACGCACATGACATCAAGTAGGTATGAGGCCATGTAGAAAGTGGGTGCCTCCCCTTATATTGGTGTCTGAGACTGATGTACACATATTCTTAATTGTTTTGAGATTATCACTCCCTAGTTGAAGATGATCTCGAAGATCGTCAGTGTGTATGCCAACGACATCCATGATTTTGAAAACTTGGAGAAATCCTTTTTTCCATATAGCTGGCAGATGAGAGCCATCAAATAGATGTATGGATATCTAAGGTTAATTGTCTTGTACCATCCTTTTCTTTGGTTAGTTAACTTCTTATCATCTTTCCACCATGAGGCCATCAATCGGTTGGTGTCATGGAATTCATATAAATTCACCATGAAGTACATGTTGAGATGCTCCTCTGGGTCCCTAAGTTTGTAGTATTTCTGGACTTCTGTCGGGAGGAAAACTCTGACACATCTACCATTCTCATCATTGATCAATCATTTCTTCCCATATGTATGGTCGACGAGCCATTTCATAACCTCTATGCAATGGAAAACGGGGGTTATGCTTGCCACCATGTGTAAATATGACCGTCATATATTCGGGAACACCTGGTCATCGAGCGCCCTCACATCTGGTTCATTGTGTGGCATATACTCTGGGTATTCTTCTCGACTAATTCTATTGATGAGATCCCCCCACCATAGGAGCATTACATTGGATCTGGTGCTTTCCTCTGTATCACTAAAGGCTAGAGACTAGACAAAAGATTTATTTCTTGTTGTTTTGATGGTAGGCTCTGCACTAGGAGCATACTCCCACTGCCTCGCGGTCCCTGGAGAAGAACCTTCACCTATCTCATCTTCTTTAATCTTTGGTTCTCTCTGCGAGTGTCTCATGGTTGTATTTCTCAGCAACATCTTACCTACAACTATAACATAGTTTAGAGACTGTGCAAGAAAATCGAGTGCGCATATATAAGTTATAACCAATGAATTGACGGACTTGGATACATACCTCTAAATCTTGTTAAACTTGGTTTTGATAATGAAAGGGTCATTACAGTCTTGAGACGTTCACTTTGCTCCTTCGGATGCTCTGGAATTCAACTTATGTGCAGAATGAATTTGTTCAAAACCATTCTAGATATTTAAATAGGGATGAACTTACCTTGTTGCATCAGCTATTCAATTCGGGTTATGAGTGTAATTTCATAAAATATGCCGCCAAATCTTCAGAGATTTTTAAACTTAAATTTGTCGTGGGTTGATGGTGCGGGCATGGGTGGTAATGTGGTCTATCATTGATTTCAAAATTTTGTTGTCTAATCGACACATAAGGTAGAAACTAATGGAGGGTTGGGCATTAACTAGTCTATTAAGTGTCCAAATCTAATCGTATATTATGTCGCAAACATCTGATCATTTCACTAGTTTAGTTGGTGGATCGGGGTTTAGGATTGTGCTTCAAACATTTTTGTTGATATCTTCTCGCAAAAGTTCCAATGCCGATCAATCTGGTTGTATGGAGCTGATGTGGCATAGATGACTAAGAGGCGTGACTGAGACCTAGGGAACCAAAAAAAATGACCTGGCACGAAACGAGGCCGTACAACCCCCTTATGTGGTAAAGACACGTGGCACTCAATACCGATGACTTCATGTGCTCGTGTTAATAGGAATTTGGACTTTCTTTAAGCTATACATTCTAAAATCCCATCCTATCTTGTTGATGCTAAAAAGTATCAAGGATCAATGATCGATGATTGACGATCAACCTACCCAAGTGCTCTCAGATCGACTCTCTCAAAAAAGTCTCGATGTCGAAAACACATTGGGGATTGTTGATTGGCGAACTGATTGTCGTGGAAAAAATGATTGTTTTAAATTTTATGGATTTCCCCAACCCCGATAAATCACATCGGTCATCATCTATCGATGCTTTCTTTACGTCCTTTGTCAATGTCTATCCTTCCCTCCTTTTGTTGATGTCGAAGGGGATTGGCTATCTCTTGAAACTTCGTGCAAAAAACTTACGTAAACCAATCCCAACTTCTTTCGACGTCGATAGGGGATCGATGCTCGACGACTGTTGTAACTGTGTGGTTTCTTTACTTGCTTGAATGTTTTCCGACGTCGATCCTGAGTGCATTAGGTGCATTGTTAGATATCAATTCTCAATTCGAGTGTTAAGTTATTTTAGACATGGGGTTAACAAGTTCAAACAAACCTGACTTGATGATAAGAGTCATGAAAACAAAACAAAGATAAATCATTTCCCAAAGTGAAATCAAATCAGACAGTGGAGAAAACAAGTGGTACCCAAAAAGTGATAAAATTTCATAAGGCTTTTAGGATGTGTTGAGTGCTCAACAAAATTTTATAGATATCTTTAGTCCTTTCAAATTCAATTTCCATGCCATGCTTGGAAACTATGAATCCTAAAAGGCTACCCTCGTCAAATGCAAAAACATATTTTTGGGGATTGAGGGATATACCATACCTCCTACACCTGTTGAACACTCTTCTCAAATGGGTTATATGGTCCTTCTTATTTTTTGAAAAGATAGTGGCATCATTTAGATACACCACACCACACTCTCCAATCAAGCCTCTAAAAGCGATATCCATTTCTCTTTGGAAGGTTTCCCTAGCATTGATCAAGCCGAATGGAATTTTCCTGTATGCATAGATTCCTCATTTGGTTCAGAAAGTATATTTCAATTAGTCATCGTGAGATACCATAACTTGGTTGTAACCAGAAAATCCATCTAGTAATGAGAGCATTTTAGAACCCAATACACATTGAAATATTTTATCCATAGAGGGAACTAGATAGTTTTCTTTCTCAGAGGCTCTATTCAGGTTCATGAAATCAGTGTGAAGCCTTATATATCCATTCTTTTTCCTGATTGGTACCAAGTTAAAAATCCATTGAGTATTTATGACTGTGAATATAATCTTAGCAACTAACAACTTGTTTAATTCTGCTTTGACTTGTGGCTCAAGGATATGATGCATATTTCTCATCTTTTATTGAAAAGGATTTGTTTTAGGCTTCAATGGAATGATGTGTTGTATAATCTTAGTGTCATAAATTTTGAGGTCTTCATACGTCCATAAAAATATATCTTTGTATTCCTTGAATAGTTTGATGTAAGATTGTCTTTCATTAGGTGAACAATTCTTTCCCAGATTGATATTTTGAGGTGTGGTGCTTGTTCCCAGTTTTACAACTTCGAATTGCATTGGTGAGATATTGGTTTTGTTGTTTTTTTCCCTTATGAACTTATATTGGAGATCATAAAGCTTCTCCAGTCTCACTACATTCTTTGGGATACTATTGGCTGAACCAATTTGATTTCTTTGTTGAGCTTGACCAATATCATCAACGTTCATCATTTGATCATGTTGACCTTCATCTATAATAGAGTCTTTGAATGTGTCTTTGAGGTGTAGGAAGATAATAATCTGTTGGTCATCATCGAAGACTCTCCATCTAGTTATGTTTTTAGGGATTGAGGGCATGTACAAAATTTCAACAGAAAGGGTATCAGGAAATAACCATTGAGATGGTATTAATCTAGATGTGATATTAGCAAGTAAGTCAGCATCACCATTTAGTGAACGAGGAATATGACTGATATTTAGTGCATCAAAATATTTTATTAGTTCCCATACCTCTTGTTGGTAGTGTTTAAGATGACTTGAAAGGAAATGTATGGTATTTCTTACTCGTCTTCCAACAATCTCAGAATCGCCAAATACCTTGAGTTTCTTTGCTTTCAATTCTACTGCCTTTCTCAATCCTTTTAGTAGGGATTCATATTCGATAGTATTTTTGGTGCATTGGAACTCAAGTCTACATACAACCAATATTTTATTTCCTTTAGGATCTTTGAGTATGCATCCGAAACCTAGAACTTCTAGAGACTTGGATCCATAAAAAAATAACGTCCACATATTAGGATCTCCTTTTTTTGGTTCAATAGCTTATTTTAATTTATTTTATTTTTTTTGAATTATTGGGGTTAAAAGAGTTAGCAAGTATCTCTAATTTATCCTTGGAGATGATGTTAGACAGTACAGTAGAAGTAATGTTAAATTTAGAGCTTCTATTAAGTTCTTTTCAATTTACTAGATAATAATATCATAAGCAGGATCACTGAAAGAAACACAAGCACAAGGTACACAACATTTATCCTGGGAAACCCTCAAGGGGGAGAAAAACCAACAAACAATTCCTTAATATAGATTTCCAATACCATCCCAAGATATTAAACCAAACACTAGAGAATATCCAAGACCAAGTAATGCCCTTCTCTCTTCCTTCTTTTGGCAACTGCAACTTCCTTCAAACTTGCACACTAGATGAGTGACTTGAGTGAGTGAGTGAATGAGGTGCTAACCTCTCTTATTTATCCTAGAAGAGGAGCACTAGGGTGGTGTCTCTTCATCAAGCAGGGCCAACTTCTTCACTTAGTGGCTAAAGCCACTTTAATTATCCCTAGCAGCCGACTTCTCAATTAACATCATATAATTAGGGTTTGGCCAATCCACAAAATGGGATTTGGTCATACATAAGTCTCAACATGATCAATCCACAAAAGGGGATTTATATATAAGATAATAACTCAATAATAAGTAGAATATTCTTCGCAGTTACAATATTTCAACACTCCCCATTAACAAGAAGGGTATTCTACAACATCATTAGGAGAGAGAGAGGGAAGCAACAATAACAACATCTGGAACAATGATTGGCATATATATAAATCATTGGAAGTTTTTCTCATCATCAATAACATCATCATTCACAACATGGAGCTAGAGTGTCATCATCATTCACAGTATGGAGTTAGAGTATCATTATCATCATCATTCACAACATGGAGCTGGAATAACATCATCACCATCATTCATAACATGGAGATGGAATTTGAACCATCAACATCATTTAACATAAAATATATAACAATGTCATCATCAACAACACGAGGCTGGAGAAACAACATCATCACAACACTAGGTTGGAGAAACAACATCATCACAGCACGAGGCTGGAGCAACAACATCATCAATAACATGAGGTTGGAGAAACAACATCATCAACATCATATAGAAAAAAAATGAGGCAAGTGTAACAACAACATTTTTTGGTACTCTGACTGTCCCTAGGGATCTGCCCAGAAATCATAAGATTCCCTAGGATATAAAATCATAAAGGAGCTACCACGTGGTACTTTGATAGACCGTCCTTACCGAACCTTCGAAATCTTCCCAGGAATCATAAGATTCCATAGGATTATAAAAATCCTAATGGAGCTACCAATACTAACCACAACTGACATATTCATGCACAAGCACTCTGACAAACTATCCTTACTAGACCTTTGGGATCTTTCCAGTGATGATCAGTCCCCTAAGATATGAAATCCTAACTGAGCTACACATTGTTGGTCAGGATACCATAGTATCATTAGTATCACTCCCCCTTTCAGGGGAGGTCCTTTCGGAATATACCAAGCTTGTCTTGAAAGTGTTCAAACTTTACATGAGATAGAGGCTTGGTCAACACATTTGTAGCCTACTCATCTGTGCCAACATATTGGAGATTTTTAGCTCCCCTTTGCACCATATAACGAATGTAGTGATATTGGATTTCTATGTGCTTTGATTTTTCATGGAACACAGGGTTCTCTGTCATCTTTATGCAACTGTTGTTATCACATAGAATCATGGTTGCTTCCATCTCCAGGTCAAATAGACCTGTCAACAACTTCCGAAGCCATATGGATTTACAACTAGCAGAACATGCAACAATGTATTCCGCTTATGTCGTGCTAAGAGAAATAATGTATTTCTTCCTACTCTACCATGAAGTCATGGCTGAACCCATACCAAAACAACATCCTGAAGTGCTCTTTCTATCAGAAGCACTTCCAGCCCAATTTGAATCGGTGTAACCAACCAATCTAAATTCATGATCTCCATTATAACATAGACCAAAGTTTAATGTACCCTTAAGGTATCTCATCACATGTTTTGCAACAACAAGGTGAACATGTATGGTCTCTACCAGATACTGACTCAAGGTGTTCACAATAAAACATATATCTGGAATGGTATTCACCAAATACATCAACGATCCAATGATTTGTCTGTACAATGTAGCATCAACCAATTCTGACGAAGTATCAACCAGGAGATTCAACTTTGTTTCGATGGTTGTGTTCATGGATTTACACTCCAACATATAAAACCTCTTCAATATTTCAACTACATACTTCCCTTGGTTAAGGAATATATTCTCTGGGATCTGTGAGACCCCAAGACCTAATAAATAGTGCATCATGCCCAGTTCTTTCATCTCAAATTATACAACGAGATTCTTCTTACAATCAGTGATGATATTTTCTTCTCCAATTAAGAATAAGTCATCCACATGCAACAACAATATAACTGGCTCATGATTCATAACCTTGAAGTAAAGGTTAGAATCAACTTTACCTCGTCAGGAAATTGTCAATTCTTCCATACCAATCTCTAGGAGCTTGCTTCAATCCATACAGAGCCTTCTTCAACTTACAAACACGATTATTTATATATTCAACTTCAAACCCTTGAGGTTGTTCTATATACACTTCTTCTTCAATAACACAATTTAAGAAGGTTGTTTTCACATCCATCTAGTGTAACTTTCACTTCATCTTGGTTGCAAGAGTTATGATGGTTCTCATAGAATTGTATCTGGCTACATGAGAAAACGTCTCTTCATAATCATTTCCTTCCTTTTGAGAAAAGCCACAAGCTACAAACCTTGCTTTATGTTTTTTAATACTTCCATCAGTAGCATATTTTATTTTGTATAACCATTTGGAAGATACCACATCTTTGTTCTTCGGTCTGGGAAATATTTCCCATACATCATTCTTTATAATGGATTGGTATTCTTTTGTCACAACATATGTCCATTCTTTCTTATGGATGGCTTCTTCAAAGAAAGTAGGCTCCTTTTCTATGAGATCACACATCAAAGCCATATAACTGGAGAATGACTTAGGTTTCTTGACTTGTCTCATGGTTCCTTCTGGGGTACCATACTTCTCCCCATCTTGAATAAGTTTTGTTTCCCAAGATGGATTTGTCTTGTGAGATATCATCATCCAGGAGGTTCTTGAGATTCTATCATATCATGATATTCTTGAATCTCATCATCAGGGGAAGTTGTGACTTCCCTCACTGGTTCTACAAATATGGGAGCTACATGATATTATTCATATACTTCTTCAATATGACATATTGATTTATTGAGTGTTGCATATTCATCAAAGGTTACATCTCTTTTGATCTCAATATGATGGTAACCTGGTATGTAAATTCTGAAGGCCTTTGAAACCTCACAGTATCCAACAAATATTCCCTTCTTTCCTGAAGGGTCCATATCAGTTCTCTTCTCTTTCGGAATGTGTACAAACATTGGACAACCAAATATCCTAAGATGGGTTACTTCTGGCTTCTTTCTAGAGAACATTTCTTTGGTTGTTTTGAACCCAAGTGCACTATGGGATCATTTTTTTTTAACATACACGATTGTTCTTGATGCTTCAGCCCATAAGTGCATGATCTTGATCATGGATCATAGTCTTCACTGCTTCCATTATAGTTATGTTTTTTTTTTATGCTCCACCAGTTTTTTGAGGATTGTAGGGAGTGGTGAGCTCCCTCTTAATCCTGGAATCTCTGCAAAATATTACAAATTATTTTGAGGTGTATTCTCCTCCATTATTTGACCTGAGTATCTTGATTTTTCTTTCAGAAATATTCTCTATCAAGGCTTTAAATTCCTTGAATTTTCCAAACACTTCATATTTTGATTTCAAGAAGTAAACCCAAGTCTTGCGAGAATAGTCATCAATAAATGACACATAGTATACATACCCACTAAGATATATTGATGGCATTGGGCCACATACATCTGGGTGTATGAGTTCCAAGACTCCTTTTTCTTTACTGTCGCTCTTCGGGAAATGATTATTTATGTTCTTTCCTTGTGCACATCCCTTGCACACACCTTCATGATCAACCTTGAAATATGGTAGACCTGTAACTGCGTTGCTCACATATGGTAATGATTTGTAATTGATGTGATCTAGTTTTCTATGCCAAAGTTCACATGGACTCTCAGTGGAGTGAGTCAAGGATGCATCTAAGTGACCTTTTAATTTATACATGCCACCTTCTTCTATTCCAATAACAATTGCATATTATATGGTTTTTCCTTTAGGCCACATAAGGACTTCACCATATATGAATGCAACCCTGAATGATTTCTTATCTAAAGCTGAGATAGAAAGAAAATTCTTCGTCAAACCTAGTACATATAGTACATCCTTCATCTTCATTGGGGTCCCTGAATCAAGTTTGTAGGTGGATTCTCCCACTACTTTGACAGGGTACTGGTAATCATATCCAAGTGTAACTTTCTAGGGAAAGTTATTTTCTATAAGACTAAAGAGAATTTGTCGTTGTCTTGTCATGTGCTTAGAAGCACCACTATCTATGAGCCAAGTATCCTCTCCAGGTGACACTAATCCCGAGAGGGCAGAGAATAAGACATAGTCTTTAATATTTTATTTAATCATATTTGTGGGTGGCTCATCATCTTCAAATACATGGGCATGGTGTCTTTTGTTATTTCTCTTCTAGCTGGAAAATTCTTAGCAATATGTCCCATCATTGTCACAATGGTAACATTGATAAGAGGAGAAATCATTTTCTCTTCTTAGACCTTTCTAAAACTTTTGGAATCTCCTTGGAGAGTGATATTCCTTATGTAGGTGGGTCTCCTTGTTGAAATGAGACCTTCTCTTTCCTCCTTTAGCATGAGAATCTAGGGTTTGATCTACAACCCTTAAAATAAATGCTTCTTGATTAGCTACTCTTGCTTCTTCTTGAACACATTCCTCCCAAAGACTGTCAAATTGGAGTTTCTCCTTTCTTGCACAAATAGTTTGGATGAAGGCATCCCAATTTATTATGAAAGAATTAAGAGCTTTCATTAGGAGTTAATATTCATCTAGATCGTCTCCAATTGCTTCTAGTTGTTCCTTGAATTGAGAAACCCTAGAGAAATAGTCATGGTTGGTTTCTCCTTTCTGCATCTTTTTATTCTTGAGTTGGGTCCTCAAGTTCATCTTTTGGTTCATGTGATTTACTTCATACATTCTGGTTAGGGATTTAAACATTTCTTTTGGATTATTCTTAGAATAAACTTGAGGGATCAAGTGGTCTTTAATAGAGTCTACAATGATTCTCTTGGCCCTAGCCATATCTTTCTGGTACTTTCCTTTAGTTGTAGCATCTGTGGGTTCAAGTACATTTTCCTTCATGAATCTTGCAAGGTCATTCTCTTCAAGAATGAGTGAAATCCTATAATTCCAGGCACAAAAGTTATTCACACCTTCTAACTTGTCAATAAGCTTGGTGCTTGCAGACATCATGACCTGGAGCTGGGAAAATGACCAAAAATTGAAAGTGCTCAGAAATTAGATTTGAACTTACCAGGAGGTGTGCTTGGCTAAGGCAAATAGGCTGGTGCAGTCTATTTTCAGAAAATCCAAATTTTACTCGAAATTGGGCTTGCACAAATATGGACTGGTACTTCTGGTACTTTTTTTGGTTTCCTGGTTTTCTGGTACCAGTGAAAACTAGGGTTTCACTTTTCGGAGGCTCTGGCCACTGAAAAAGATGCGCTCAAGATGCCAATGAGTTCTCTAGGCTAGGGCACACTTCCCTAGACAATTTTTAGGATGAAATTATCTTCCAAAAAAATCCCTAATTTTCTTCTATGACAACAGTGACATTTTTAGTTACCCAGTGAAATATGCTCTATTCAATCAAGTTTTGATTCCATGTTAAATTTAGATCTTCTATTAAGTTATTTTCGATTTACTATACAATAGTAGCATATGAAGGATCACTGAAAGAAACACAATCACAAGGTACACAACATTTATCTTGGGAAACCCTCATGGGGAAGAAAACCCAACAAAAACTTCCTTAATATAGATTGCCAATAGAATGTCAAGATAATAAATCGAACACTAGAGAATATCTGAGACTGATTAATGCACCTCTCTCTTCCTTCTTTCAGAAACCACAACTTCCTTCAAACTTGCACATTAGATGAGTGACTTGAGTGACTGAGTGAATGAGGCGCTAGCCTCTCTTATTTATACTAGCTGAGGAGCACTAGGGTGGTGTCTCTTCATCAAGAAGGGATGACTTCTTCACTTAGTGGCTAAAGCCACTTTAATTATCCCTAGAGACATACTTCTCAATTAGCATAATATAATTAGGGTTTGACCAATCCAAAAAATGGGATTTGGTCATACATAAGTCCCGACATGATCAATCCACAAAATGGGATTGATCTATAAGATAATAACTCAATATTAAGTAGAATATTCTTCGTAGTTACAATATTTCAACAAGTAATGTTATTCTGATCTACTATATTACAGTTTGTCTCAACAATCTAAGTGCAATGAAGGATTTCAAATTGTGTGTTTGATTCCAAAAAGGAAGATTTTTTAGATGGGTAATTCCCCAAAAAGTGTCATATGAATAATTTCCCAAGATTGAATTGTTAAACATCAAAAATTCATTTGGGTCATTTAAATTAGTAACCATGTGATTCATGTATCTTTATCTATCAATCCTTATCTGGTTAAGTTTTCCATTGAAAGGAAGACATAAATGTGACCAATCAGTAGAAAAATTTCCATTCAACATAGCATATCAATCTCTACTCAAAAGCATTCCATAATTATCAGGTATGTCTACCACAATGATATCAATAGTTTGATGAATTTTAGGATTAGTAGACATTATGATTAAAACATTATTTAGTTCCCCAATTAATTTGAATTGAGTTCTATCTAACTAAATAATCTGAATATCAGATGCCTCTAGCTTGACATTAATGTTCTCACATACTTTAAGGGGCATTACATTAGACAAAGATCCTAAGTCTACCATGCAGTTAAGAACATTTCTATTAAAGATTTCAAAGCTAATTAGGAAAGGGGAGGTAGTAGATCTTGACCTTTGTCCAGTTAAGGATGCATTTGTAGCCACTTGTCTCTTGGATGGAGTATCTTTGTTGGATGGGATAGCATTTTTTGTTCCTTTCTTTTTCCTTGCATGATTTATTTTAGTTCCATTGGAATCCTTTCCCCGCAAAGTTTTAGTAAATTTTTCCTTAATCTGGTGGAGTTTCATAAGTTCAAAAAAGGAAATGTTGTCTTTGGGTTTCTTCAAATATTCCAAGAAATCATACTCCAATTTGTTGGGGAAATGGAACATGCACTTGGTTTAGATGTTTGACCGGTTGCTTTGTGGTTGGAGGGGTGTTGTTTTAGGAAGATTGGGAGTAGTTGTGTTTGTACGAGATGAGGTTTTCTTAGTATCAGAAGCAGTATTTGTAGGAGGATTGGAATATTTTTGGGTGTTAGATGAAGTGTTCTTACTCGCACTTCTGGTAGTTAAAACATTTTAGGATAGGTGTATTTCTTCCATTTCTTCTTCCTCTCTACCATAAGAAATATCCCAAAATGAATTCAATTGTTGTTCTTCAACTCCTTGAGACTCACGAGACTATTCTTGTTGCTCTTAATTATCCTCTCCTC
>ML805758.1:310625-329566 GCA_009831015.1 Picea engelmannii
GACCAGGAGATGTAGCCCAAGAGAGGGATGAACTCCTTCATCAATTGTTGTGTTTATGTGCTTATGTTCATTGATTATGCTACTGTCTATGTGTAATTTGCATGAATAATCCCTTATTCTATGTGTTGCAAACTGATCCATTTGCTTTAAACACATAACATTTACATTGGAATAAATTCAAGTATTTCAAGTGTTCTTCATTTTTAGATCAGTCGAAGCCAAGACCCTAAACCCTAAGATAATCCTACCTGAGATCAAGGCTGAAACCTCTCCAACTACCTCTTACATTAGTAGGGGTGAGACATCTGTTGTAAAGCTCATCCCTATTAATATCCCATCGACTCTTGATACAAAACTCTCTGCCACTCGAGGCTTTGAAGAAGGTACCACACATTCGGATTCAACACCGGTGGGTTATCTCATTTATATATCCTACAAATCAAAAGAATCGAGTCCCCGCATACCCTCTCTCCCTTTCCTAGCTTTCACCTCCCTTGATAAAAATTTCTCTGAATTTCTCCCCCTCCACCTCGGGGAAGCTAGAGAGTCACTATACATCTTCACCAACCCTCTTTATAATGCACTGATTTCCTCTCCTAGGTTATCCATGGTCATCGTCGGAGGAGGAGTAGGAGGATCAGGAGGTCAAGGCCAACAACGACTCCCCAGGGTTTTTTCCAAGGTATCCACTAGATACGCCCCCCTTGGTCCTTCCAGTACCCCTACATGATTTACTAGAAAACTATATGAAAAACTTGCCCAAGTTCAGAAGAGAAGGAGATCTAACCATTGCCAAACACATCAACTTCTTCGATCAATTCACTGATATTCTAGGTCTTGAACATGAGGACATGTATTCTCGTTTGTTTGTCCAAAATTTCGAAGGACAGGTAAGAACTTGGTTTCGGAGCCTACCCCCAAGTTCAATATTATCCTATGATGCCCTGGAAGACCTTTTTCTCAGACAATGGGGCGAAAGAAAGGATCATTTATATGCTTTGACCAAGTTCGGGTCTTTAAAGAAAAAGGGATCAGAAACTGTTATGGAATTTATCCAGAGATTTAACAAGTTGTACAATAAGATCCTTGTTGAAGTTAATCCGTCCCAACCCATAGCCAAAGTAACTTTCGCAGGAGATTTCGAACCTGATTTCGCTCTACTGTTAAGATAAAGGAGAGGGGCTAACTTAACCCGAATGAAATATGACACTGTGGAAATTGAGTCAAACATGATGGCTTCGGGTAAATTAAAAACGAAAATCGAAACGGGAAACAGAGAAACCAAATGTTTTAGAGAACAAGAGGGTCCCTCTAGATCTGGAAGGTCCTCATATGACAAAATGGATGACATGGCTAGGATAATAAAAGAGCTATCAAGCAAAATCTCAAGAATGGAGCTAGACAAATCCAAAGCTGATCAATTCGTTAAGAGAGAATTCAGGAGAAACCCCAATCCTCAGATTCAACAAAGACAGATTAAAAATGAAGATCAAAAAATTCAAACACCTCTAAAAAATGAAAATTTTATTGGAGGAAATGATATACAAGAGTTCGAGGATTTGGAAGAAGATGTAAACAATTTAGGTGACGACTGTATACAACCTCATTTAACAAAAGAAGATTATGAGAGGTCTCTAAACATTGAACAATCATCGGGTGAAGATAATAACCTAAATAGCATTGATGATCCCACTTATTAAGGAAAGGTCGACACCATAATGGTTGAGCTCCAGCATAAGTACAATCTAAGGCCTAAAAACAAACCTGTGTCGACTGCTCAACCCAAGAAAATTTTTCCCAGAGGCGAAACATACAAGCCCACCCCGAAAGAGACTGAGACGCGCCAAAATGATAAAGTAAATGGGGAAAAATCATAGAATACCAAAATAAAAGAGACTAAGATCCAAGCGAGAAGAACCAAGACAACTGAAACGCAGACATTGAGAACCACAAGCACTGAAAATAAAACAGTGCAAACAAACAAGTTGGAAAAGAAGGAGTCTGATGTTTCGGCCAAAGAAATAGATAGAGTTGTGCGGGGTTTTAGCCTAGAAAATGAGATAAGTAAGATCAAAATATCAATACCTTTAGTCGAGTTGGCTAAAAACCCTATGTACCAAAAACAAATAACCAAAATTATAAACTTTTCAGATTTAGAGAATCATTCTGATGTAATAAATTTGGAGGACAATAAGCCTAACATCACTTTTGGTCCGCATTTCGAAGGGGCCAGGGACACCGTCGCCCCCTTCTACATTACCCTGAATGTGCATGATCGACTGCTGCATAATTTCATGTTGGACTCTGGAGCCTCTCATAATGTGATGCCAAAATCTATTATGGATATATTGGGCTTCAAAATCACCAGGCCATATGGAGATCTTTACTCGTTCGATTCAAGGAGAGTTAAGTGCATGGGCATGATCAAAGATTTAGTAGTCACTCTCGCCAAAATTCCAATGAAAAGAATCCTTATGGATGTAGTTATCGTTGATATACCCCCTAAGTATGGTTTTCTATTATCTAGATCTTGGGGATCCAAGCTCGAGGGATCTCTTCAGATGGATATGACATACGCCATTATCCTTGTTTTTGGCGGTCAGTTCACTCAGTTGTACAGGGAAACGCGGTTAGCATATATAATAAGCGATCCAGAGAATCCTAACAATTACCCTGTTTATGTCGCCGATCAAGATCTAGGAAATTGTATATTATCTTTTGATGATAATGTAAGTGATTATGCAGAATAAAACTATCTAGATGAAAATAAATCAGAAGTGACAAATAAAAATGTGTATAGCATTGGAATTTGGAAAAAAAAAATTGATGGGGCTTCGACGTGTGAAGGAGCAGGTGTGGGAGTGATTTTCGTAGTGCCTGTAAATGAATTTGTTATCCCCTTCTCTTATAGGCTTTAGTGGGACATAGACTACACAAATAATGTATGCGAGTACGAAGCTCTAGTTTTGGGACTAGAAGCTGCCAATAAGCTAAACATAAGGAACCTAGAAGTCTATGGAGATGCATAGATGATTGTGAAATAGGTGAATTGACAATACTAGACCAAACACCCGAGACTAAAGTCTTACATAAATTGCGCTTGGGACCTAATGGAAAAATTATTTTCATCGGTAAATGTTCATTTGATCCCACGTGCAGAAAACCTACAAGCCAATTCATTGGCCAAAGCAGCCTCTACCTTTGCACCCCCTACCACGTTTAAACAAAAGTACCACATAGAGATGAGGCACAAACCCTCCATACCAAACAACATACAACATTGGAAGGTATTCGAGGATGACGAGTAGATCAAAAATTTCCTGGAAATGGTAGATGATTTCGCCGAAACCCACATTGACCAGGAAAACCAAAATGACCATGCCTGGATTATGCAGGAGGGGGAGGAGCCTCAGGTGTTCCATGAAAAAATCGCAAACCATCACATGATAGTGTTAAAGAATAATCAGATCCCTAAGGATCTGATACCTCTGGAAAGGTTGTTTGATCAGAACGACATGCCTCTGAAGTCTACCTTGCAACCCCAACTAGAGGAGGTCGAAGACTGTGATGTAGGCACCGCCAAAGAATCTAGGATAGTGAAATTATCAAAATATCTTCCTCCCAAGATAAAAATCCAGTATATAGATTTACTCAGGTGATATAAAGATTTTTTTGCATGGTGTTACAATGAACTGAGAACCTACGACACCTCCGTGATTGAGCACAATATACCTTTGAAACCTGGTGTTAAACCTTTCAGGCAAAAACTCAGACAAATCAACCCCATTTTACTACCTGTGGTCGAAAAAGAAGTGAAAAAGATTTTAGACGCAAAAATAATTGTACCTATCAGGTACTCTGACTGGGTGGTGAACCTAGTCTCGGTTAGAAAGAAGAGTGGAGAGATCAGACTGTTTGTAGACTTTAGAAATATAAATAAGTCCTCTCTCAAAGACAATTATCCTCTACCCAAAATGGATCACGTTTTCGAAAAGTAGTTGGGGAAAATAGGATGTCGATGATCGATGGATTTTTCGGTTACAATCAAATCGTTTTCAACGAGCATGATAAAGAAAAAACAGCTTTCACCACCCCTTGGGGCACATTTATGTATGACAAAATGCCTTTTGGTCTAATGAAAGAAGGTGCTACCTTCCAGTGTGCTATGGATATTGCTTTTGTCGGTGAAAGAGATAAATTTGTGGTTATCTACCTTGATGATCTAACTGTTTTTTCAAAATCCAATGAAGACCATCTGATACATCTGAAGCAAACGTTCGAGAAATGTTGAAAATTTGGTTTGTCCTTAAACCCCAAGAAGTCTCACTTTGTGATGTAAGAAGGTAAACTCTTGGGCCACATTGTGTCTCAAGATGGAATTAAAATCGACCCTTAAAGGGTAGAAGCTATAGACACCATAAATATTCCTAGAAATGTAAAAGAGATTCAGTCATTTTTAGGAAAAATAATTTTTTTGAGAAGATTTATCCCAAACTTTGTTGAAATCGTGAAATTGATCACAGATATGCTAAAGAAGAACAACAAAGTGAAATGGACGGCGGAAGCTAAAGCGTCTTTTGCACACATCAAGAAAGTTATCAGCGAAGCGCCCATACTGGCAAGCCCTAATTATCTAAAAGATTTCCTAATTTTCTCGTTCACCTACGAACACACAGTGGTGGAAATACTCCTCCAGAAGAATGAAGAAGGTTTTGAACAACCAATATCTTTTTTTAGTAAAAGTCTTAGAGACGTTGAATTGAGATATGATATAATGGAAAAGCAAGTGTATGCTATGGTGACGGCATTGAAGGATTTTAGAACCTATGTGCTACACTCCAAGGTAATTGCATACATGCCCACTAGTTCTATAAAAGATATATTGGTTTAGCCCGACAATGATGGGAAGAGGGGTCGGTGGCTTGCTAAAATTCAAGAATTGGATCTAGAGGTGAAACTGATGAAATTAGTAAAAGGACAGGGTTTGGCTAAGCTTTTATCTTAATCAAATTTTAGATCACTCAGAATGAATAACCTGCATGGATATCAAGGATGTGGGGACGTAAACGATCTCGATGACCAAATAACTCCAACCAGAATCAAAGAGAAGTTTGCTTTATCAGACTAGTATAAAGACATAGTGTCCTACCTACTAACCCTGAAATTCTCTAGCGATCTGTCTCTAGCTAAAGCCAGGACACTGAATCTACATGTAGTGAAGTACTGTATATCTGGAAGCCAATTGTACTGGATGGACCCATTAGGCTTCCCACTAGTTTGTTTAGTAGAATTAGAAACAGAGGGGGTCATAAACTAATTTCATGAAGGAGTATGTGGAGGGAATCACGCCTGGAGGGAAACAGCTTATAAAATCCTGAGGGCATCATATTATTGGCCCAAACTATTCTCATATGTCAATGCCAAAGTCAGAGCCTGTAACCCTTGCCAGTTGTTCGTGGGCAAACATAAGCTTCCAGCGCTACCTCTGATTCCTGTCAAAATTGAAGCCCCGTTTCAACAATGGGGGTTAGATTTCATAGGAGAAATCAACCCGCATTTCAGCGCTCAACACAAATGGATCCTCACTACTACATTTTACTTCAAAAAATGGGTGGAGGATATTTCGACCAAAAAGGTGATCGATTCAGTGGTAATAGATTTCCTGGAAGAGAACATACTGTCCAGATTCAGCTGTCCCCGAAAGATAATCATGAACAATGCCCAGGCATTCAAGTCTATAGAAATGGTGAATTTCTGCCAAAAATACAACATCATATTGGGCCACTCCACCGCATATTACCCTCAAGGAAATGAATTAGCCGAATCATCAAATAAAATTTTAATTACCATAATTAAGAAAGTGTTGAGCAAAAACAAAAAATCTTGGCATGTGCATCTCAAGTACACTTTGTGGGAAAATCGGATAGGTACGAAGAAATATATTGGTACTTCACCTTTCCAAATGGTATACGGGACTGGCGTGGTATTCCCTATAAATCTAGTGCTTCCTATAATGAATCTTTGGCAAGAGGAGAAAGAAGAACCAAACCATGTCACGAGGAGAATAAATCAGTTGATTGAGGTTCAACAGCACAGGGCTAAAGTGGACGAAAGGCTGCAGAAATACCAAGACAAAATGAAAGCGTTGTTCGATCATAAGGCCAAAAACAAAGAGTTCCTCCCTGACGATTTGGTTTTGAAATGGGATGGTAGGAGGGAAGAATCGACAAAACATGGTAAATTTGACCATATATGGTATGGACTGTCCAAAGTCTCAGCTTCTGAAGGGAAGAATTCATTTATGTTAGAGAATTTGGACGGTAAAATCCTCAACCCCCCTGTCAATGGGAAATTTAAAGAATTATATGTAATAAATGAGTCCCAAATCTCCATTGTATATATCGGTTTGTGTTTTCAGTTTTTTATAGATTTTCGGTAAGTTCACTTTCATCGCAAATAAAATAGGTTAGTCATTTCCTAGAAGTAGATATATAAAATTTTCCAACACATCGAATCCCATAAATATTGATGACCTAATACTCTTCATGTTGTTTCTTACAGGATTCCAGCTTACAGCCCAAATGGAAAAAGGAGAAAACAAACGGTCATGTATCAGGAAATCGACTCACCTGAAACAAGTGACAAAAAAGAAGAAAAAAAATATAAATATATATATATATATATATATATATATATATAATTTATCAAGAAGAGAATGAAATGGTAAGGCAAAGGTATGGATTTCCAAAGGGTCTAGGTTTCAAATGAATATCACCTAAATGAAGTAATGGTCTCACGAATATGATATATTCACCCGACATGTCATTAAAAGAACAACTTTTACTGTCGATTCTAAAAAAGGCTCACCCGGATAAGATAAAAAATAATTAAAATAAACAGAGTCAAGATTGTGTTTTTGAAGTCCAAAGCCTTCTCTGTTTTCCTTTTTCCATCCTTGGACTTCTCTCCTTAAGCTCCGACACCCTCCCATGCCCTCCATAGAGAAAGAAGAAGTTATGCTTTAGCTCTGGGAACTGGCGAACGTCTTAGAAAATAAGCTATCCTTCATGACTCCTCGGTCTCCTACTGAACAAAGTTATGTGTAGGTTGATCCTAACTCTCTTAGGTCTTTTAACAGGTTTCAAATGATTCAGTCTTGCTCAAAGGAAGACCCCTGGAAATAAATTCTCCCATATTTCCTACAGACTAGGATGTTTTGAAGGTCAACAGAAAGTTGGTCCAGAGTAGTCAAAGCAAGTTGACAAGCCTCTGTTGCGAATATTACACAGATATCACCCCTGGTATTCCTTATACCAATTGATTTCCCCCACTTCATATTCCAAAAATATAAGATAAATGGTGAAAGGAAATTCATAATTGATTGCCCCCATCTAGTCCAAATAGATGATGAAAGGAAATTCATAAAATGATTTCCCTCATCTCAACATTTAAATGCAAAATGACATTTTGGAGTGGTGAAAGGAAATTCATAATTGATTTCCCCCATCTAGTCCAAATAGATGATGAAAGGAAATTCATAAAATGATTTCCCTCATCTCATCATTTAAATGAAAAATTACATTTTGGAGTGGTGAAAGGAAATTCAATGAAGGGAACCAGATAAATTCACCGGGGTACTGAATAGGCTCGCTGGCAGTGAAGCAATATCTAAGATATCTGTAAATCTGTCATACATAAATTATACTATAATCTGGTAATTAGATTTTTCGAAAATGGATCCACAGCCCAAGTTCATGCAGGTCTCCCTAATTAAAATCATGGAATTTACTTCATTTTGATGCAAGCTAAAACCTACAGGACCTCTTGAATTTCCTAAGATTGTTTGCACCGTCTTAAGCAAACCCAAATTCAATCTCGAGAAAGGGAAAGTTGTCGAATGGACTGCAGTTGAGTTTAGAAAGCGTGTTGAGTTTTGAAAGTTTTCCGAAAATAAAGATGAAACCTCAAAGATCCCTCTGTATTCTCTTTCCAAACAAGTTTCACAGAAGCAAACTGATGACTCCATTTACGCAATACACGCACTTGGTCTACTGTCCTTCTCATCCCGCAAGGAGACGAGATCCTTAGTTGGAGCCTATGTTGGAGCCGCCCTTCTCTAAATAGGTGAAATGTTATACTTAAGCCCAAAAAAGATGGATTTTGGGACTTCGTTTATTTCATGATTCTACCTACTAAAGCCCCAGTATCCCGACACGCGAAGTGGAAAAAAATATTTTAGTTTTAATCACCATTACTAAATGACTAAGCTGGGATTATAGAATTTTTATTACCTCGTACTCTCGCTCTTGGGAGTTACACGTTGAGTGTTTCTCAAACCTCTGACATGCGAAGTTGTGAAGTTGCTTTAAATTTACCCAGGTTAGTATCCAGAGTAAATCACTTTAAACCTTAGTTAATCATTATCGTGATTTTGTGACTCAACGATTACTTCCCCAAAAAGCAGCACCTTTGTAACTCCGATCTGCAAAGTCGCAAATTTGCTTTAAAGTTACCCAGGTTAGTACCCAGAGTAAATCACTTTAAACCTTAGTTAATCATTATCGTGATTTTGTGATTTGGCGATTGCTTCCCCAAAAAGAAGCACCTTTGTAACTTTGATCCACAAAGTCGTGATATTGATTAATTAAGCATGGATTAATTAAAGGCTTGAGTCAAATCACAAATAATCAACTAAATCGCACTATCACGATTTCAGGTCTTTAGGGTTCAAAGGCTAGGAGCGAAGTCATCTGATACGACGAACACCGAAAAAGGAATTAGCAACTAAAGCGCACTTAATTAAAATAACTAAACTAGATTAATTAACGCCTTAAACAACCTTTAACACACATAGTTTACAGATGAAGTTTTGAATTTTTCTGTGTTTTTCCAGGTCATGAATCGTCAAGCATTTATGGCATTTATTTGAATTTCAGTGAGGTGATGGATAGTAAGATATCGTTTTACTTCTAAATATTTCTATTAAAAAATTTGACCATTTATGATAGCAAGGACTCACACAGTCTTAAATGATCAAGACAAAGGGGTTCTCTTTCATTATTTCAGTTTTCATCTCTATTGTGTGCAGAGCAATTTCACCAAGATAACTTATGTATGTGTTTTCAATCTTTTTGACAGGGATCTAGTTGCAAGGTTATCTATCATGGCTCCATGAAAAGTGCCCAAGGAAGCTGTCGAGAGTTTAGGTCAAGGTCCAGATGTTTTTTATGATACCTCGCCCTGAAGTATCAATTCTGTCAAAACATGGACGTATGTTTCCAACATTCTGCAATACGAGTCGATAAACTGTTTGGATGATTCCAGTGGTAACGAGAAGGATGACTTGTCCACCAGATACAAAATTGTCGCTCAAGCAGAGATGCACAAAATAGCAGCAAGGCCACAAATTATTCCCTATTATGTTATGATCAGATGGGCGCTAGACCATGTGGACATCCTGACTAGGACGATTATCAGTGAACAGAGGGTGACAATTGGAACCTTCAGACTAGAGCATTTACAGGCAATGTATAAATTGTCACCCACACCAAACCTTACTCACAATACTGAATTCCTAGAGGGTTTCAAGAAAAAGGAATGCAAGCAGTATGGAAAAAATTTATCCAATCTAATCAAAGATTAGGTTTCGCACCCTGCGAAATTCAGGGCTGACACTAATGGGATTTATTCAAACTCCTCCTTAGAGCCACAATTCAAGTATATAGCGATGATGACCTGTAGGTTGTATGGGAAGGAGGACACTACTCACTTTTTCCTCCCATGGGTACTGCTTATTCATACGGTTGTTGAGGGTTTCTCTTTCAACTGAGCCAAATTGTTGTCTGATAGTCTGACCAGTCGAATTACCGAATACCCATCGCAAAAGGCAAGTAGGAAAGCGGCTTCATTCTTTATGTCTGCTTACATCATGGATGATATTTTCTTCATGACACCTTTCCCACTAATGAGCTGGAGCTGGGCTCCATCTAATACAGACCCTATTCATGTCTACCACTCGAAGCTTTGGGAGGATAAAGCCAAAGAATTCATCTACGAGATCTTCAACTGGGTAATGGTACCAGTGCATGTCTCCATCTTCAGCCATCTTCCTCCCAGGATTTCAGATAACATAGCAGCCAACCTGAGTAGCATGGAAGATTGGTATATAGAAGCAAAATTTTCATACATCAAGGTCTTTGGCACCTCTATTCCCCCATATGCTCTGCTGCTATTCTTGCCAGACAAGCTAGTCTATCGCGAGATCGCCAGACAAACTATGCTCAGCAGGATAAGAAAAGAGCTCAAATGAGTATCGAAAAAGGTATGGCCGCCCTTTCCCATTCACATTGGTACATATTCTTTATTAGATTTTGGCCAAGCCAGAGCCGAGGCTATGGCCTTAGAGGAAATGAAATTGGTGGACATTGAGTTCAAGAAGCATGACCCTAATAAGGTTGTGAGTAATCACCTGGCGATTTGTGGCCTGAAGAAATATGAACACAAGGATTCAACTCATGATGAAATCTTCTGGGGTGCGAGGTCCTACTCTGAAGTCCTAAGTTGGATTCAAGCCTTGCCGCCCAGAGATATGGCTGATTTCTTTAAATTCCAGGAGCACTGACGGAGTTGCCTCCCCCGGGTTTTACAGGGTGAGACCCCAAAGCTTCCGGTTACATAGGAAACAGAATCCAAAGGCTCAGAGGACTTGAGTCCTGACAAGGAGAAAAACCGAGAGAAAACAGGGGGAGTTGGGACCTCGAAACGAGGAACCGAAATCCTCGATCAACGGGATGGAAACTCAGGAAAGGGTACACCAAGAAAGCAGGTCCAAAGTCAAGAAGAGATACCCTCACAAGGGGTGGGTGACTCACTATCGCTCATATCAAGCAAGCTAGCCACAGATGCTATCTTGAAACAATCATCCAAGAAAATTGGCAGTCCCATTGCTTCTATCACACCCTTACATTTCACAAAGGGGAACCCCGATGTGGGATGGATTTTTAATGAAGAAATAATGCCAATTTATGTAGAAGAGTTTCCTCTTAATGAATTTTTCTTCGACAAGAAAAGGAAGGCCGTGGTGAAGTAAGAATTGTATCAAAACGTGGGCGCAGTGGCTAAAAGATTTAAAATCTTGAAAGAAGGAAAGGTTGTAGAAGAGGAAGAATTCACCGACGAGATAACAGGAACACTGGGGGCTTATGCTACAGCCAACCAATATTCATTTGGAACTTTGAAGGCACAGTTGAAGAGAACGAACCGCTTGATCGGTAAGTTGGAAGCTAAGGTGGCTACGACAAAAGAAAACGCCAGGGATGAGGTGACCAAAAGCCTCGAGCAAGCCAAAATAGTCGATCTGCAGGAGATCGATAGACTCAGATCCGACCTTGAGTAGATGCATCATTCGGTGCAAATAATCCAAACGCAGGTAAGCTAGCAGGAACAACAAATAATACAGTTACAGTCGAAATTGGATGTTTCCGAAAACCAGGTCTTAGACATAAAGATATTCCAATCCCAACCCACCAAAATCTAATAGAAGGTATTAACAACTCAATAGGACTTGCTTACTAAAGTGGGAACCATTCATAATCACTTTCATATGATAGATCAAGTGCTAGAAGATATCTCTTTGAGAGAAAGAGAAGTTGGGGCGGCTCGGGTTTCTTTCTAGGAGGCCATTATAGCCACAGCGAAAGTAGAGATGGTCAGTAACTCTAAATTATCCATTGCAGAACAAACCAGAGGGAATATTTTACTAAAGGTGTGGGAGAAAAATATATCAGAGAGCAAGGGAAGAGCTAAGGAGGTGAGGAATTCTTGTGAAAAAACATTCTCCTTGATAAATAAAAAAATTTTAGACCTTGATAAGGAAGGCAGTGTTGGGACGCTGGGAAAAATCAATATAGCTAAACACCTGATAGATATCAAGGAAAATGTGGAAAATGAGCAAGCTGAAATATCCCGGGTAAGTCAGGTTGATATGGTCCAAGTGGACAAATGGCTAGTAAAGCCAAGTTTACAATTATGGTCTATAGTTACGAAAGACCGACAAGTGGGAAAAATATTTCCACAGTTGGAAAAGAATCATTACACCTTTGAGGCAAACAACCAAGCAGAGCCTTCCAGGTTGATAGCCCAGTTGATCAAAAGGTGCGTCAATTGCATTGAGCAGGTGAAAGGGTAGGTTTCTGGTGTTAAATGATGACAAATGTCGCTCTGTTCTATTTTTGGAGCCAGAGGAGCAAAGAAAGGAAGGTGCTCTGCCCTTATGAAGAAAGAAAAAAGACGAGGAAATGAAATGCTTCAATTTTTCATTTGTAACTGACAAATTTCTAGAACGATTGGAATTCGAAATGTTTAGAATTTTGTTTAAATATACATTTTGAAAAGGGAACAAGGGATTTTTCTTTTGGGGCCAAATGTAATAGATGATTTCTTGTGCCAAAATTAATGAAGAAGCAATCCAAAGATTCCAAATTCCGTGCAGACTGAGTTATGTGTTATTCTCTATTATCTCATGGCCATTTTCATTTCTCATATATATCTTTGATGAACGTTTAGCTGCAATTTAGTGCAACTTTCTACTGTGGTGATCATCTGTCTAGTCTTCTAATAATTTGCAGTTTTTCCTTTGTATTGGCTATCAGTAGGTACAAGACCCGTGAATTACTTAGATCTCTATTTTTTATTCTTTGGAAAAGTGTTTTCTTGTCTATTTTCTTCTTCTGTCACAGGGTGAGATTCTCCCTTGCTTAGAGCCTTGCATTTTCGATAGCTTAATGTTTTATTACGTTCCATGCATGATTTTTTCAAAGTTAACTCAGTTACGGGAAAAGGCCTTTGGCTTTTCTATACTATTAGTTCGGATCTGAGAAATCTTTCTTGTGTAATCTAAAATTTAAATAGCCTTTTAAACGTCAACCCCCTTCAAAGCTTTGTTTTTCCATGACTGTACCCATTGTAATACATCCCAACATTGAACCCGGCCTATCGGACCAAACTAGCATCGCTTTGAATCTTTTTGATACTACACTTAAGACTATCATCACCTGGGCAGAGCTCGAATGTTCATGGGCAGCCATTGAACGGGATATCAACATCCAAGAACATTTGGAAGCTAGACAAAGATAACTCAGATATCAACCATAGCTTCTTTCCCTGAAGTTTGTTCTTTCCCTTTTTATTACTCACTCACTTCGGGATGCCTAGACTCTATACTTTATAGCCTTAAGTACAGACTCTAGGAAAACACTATCCAAATTCAAAACACAAAAGTCTTCTCTTATTTACATTCATCTGTTTTATAGAATACGAAGAGGATATTTTTATATTCTTCTAACTTCCAAATGGTCAGAGGACTGAAGAAACACTTCATTTTGTTTCTCGATTAAGATATTACAATTATTACAAGACTATGACTTTTTTGCAAAATTCAATTACAATGTGATAATCAAGTGGGCCTTGGCAGTTGCAATTTTGTGTCTATGAATATTTTCCATGTTTTTAATTCCTCGAGTATATCATCCACTCGACATAAATGTGTCCTTTCAAGGTTTGTTTCATTGTTACAAATGGGAATAATAATTTTCTTCTTCAAATTTTTCTCAACACGTTGCACAGAATCTTTAGTTAGTGAAATTAACACGACAAGCTATATTAACCTTGCCTCTATAACTTCCGCGCTAATTTCCCTGATTACTTCAACGAAAATCATGTTGAGATTTCTCTTGATTTCCACATCTTCGACCATTGTTTGAGTCCATGACACCTTTTTCTAAATCCCTCGGGGGATCCAACCTAAAATGTGTGAATAGGTTGTTGGAAGTCTTCAACAGTTCTTTGCTTGTTGTATTGACCCGTTCCTGGGTATTCTTGATATCCACAATCGTTTTCATCCTTGCATTAAAAATTTGGAGATCTTTTATTCTTTTCTTATCTAAATACACAGGCAAGGTTTTGGGGGAATTTTGATGAATATCCTTCCATTCTATGACCCTGCTATAGGATTCTTGGGATTGTTTATATTTTTCTTGCATATATTTCACCTACATACTCAATTTCACTTGATCAAATTTGGCATTCATTATTTTATTGAGTGCATATAAGAATTTATTCTGTGAGTCTCAAAGTTCTTCATTCATTTTGATGGCCTCTTCTCTGATTATTTCTACAGCTGCCATTTTTGTCTTACTTTCTTCCACAGTCTTCTCCAGAAGTTCATTATCTTGTTGCAGTTTCCTAAATTAATTTTCGATTCTTTCATTTTATCTGTTGAAATATAACTATTCTCCTTTGAGTCTATTTACCTCTTGAGCATGTATGATTCTAACCTTTTATATCTCATCTTGATGTGATTTTTGATTCATCTCGATACTTTTATCAAACTTTGCAGTCAATTCCTATTCTCAGAGTTGGATTTGTCTCTGCATTTCTTCCCTATAAGTACGCTTTGTTTCTGTGGATTTTCCCCTAAATTCATTGGAGACAAATATTTTTACTATGTCTACAACATTTTCCAGCTTTGTTATTCTTAGTTTAGCCACATCTAGTGTGTCGACCATTTCATAAACTGACATAGAGTTATCTTCAAAAAAAGTATTCAAGATCGATGTTGATTGGATAACATTCTCTTTTGGGTCTAGGCCTGCATTCCATTTTATGTTCCTCTCAATTGTATCTGTGATTTACCCCTCCTATTTTCCTTTCGACAGTTATTTTCTCAATAAATTTAGTCTTATGTCTATAGAAATATTCTCCAACCACTACAACTCCACATTAAACACCTAACCTAGGTGATGTGAGTGAGAAACTTCCTGGTATGGTTTCCAAGAGAGTGCATTCTTCCAAGGGAACTGTAACCATACTGATGTCAGGGTTTGTTGTCACATTTGTATTGATTTTTTCAGGTTCTTCCCCAAGCAATTTAGCATCTTTTATGCTTCCTTCCTTGTCTCTCTCGGCTAGATCTTGATTTTTCCTTTTTTCAGACATCTTCTATTGAGCATCAACCTTGTTTTGTTGTTGGTACCTCTCTTCTGCTTCGTCTTCCTTCCTAGAAAATTTTTCATCCTTTTGTTTCCTCATGAGTTCCACAACTTCATGTTTCTCCTTATATTGTTGAAGAAATGTTTTAAATTGTTCTATTCTCAAAAAATTCTTTACATCTTCGTCTTTGTTGAATTGTTCCTTGACCAAGTCACTAGGGAGCTTGTTCAATATTTCTTCAAAATGTGCATTTTCTCAAAACATATCCTCATCATATCTAGCCTGATGAGGTGTCTACAATGTCAATTTGACAACTTTCAATTGATTGTACACTACATTTTGAGGGTTATTTCCCTTCTTTTCTTCAGTGCATAAACACATTTCTTGCAAGGTTGATGCTTCCTTTTCTGCCTCTTTTTTATTAGGAAAGAGTATTGTCCCATATGAATAGGGAAAATTGTCCAATACCTCTTATTCTTCTCTGACATATATGTTGTAACTCCTTTGTCTACTGTTTGATATGCCACTTCGCGGGCCAACAATTTATCAGGTACATACTTGGGCAGTAGATGAGGTGTTCATGTATCTCCATAAATCCTAACATATGTATAGTATTTGGTCATGTACCAATCCCCTATCCCTTTTAATTATTTAATGGAACCACGAGATGTCCAGTGAGGGTGAACCCCAAAAATGATATTTTGTAAGGGGGTCATAAAATAATCACAAATATTATAAAGATGGTTCTTTTAGTTCGATTCCCATAACTGAGAGAAATATTCATGAATTGGGGCTTTGCTCGAATCCCAGAACCAATTAAAAGAAGGAAATGTGTGTGCTAGACATAATGCATCTATGAGATAAGTTTTCATAAAAAAGCCCAGGGCTTTTCATACCTGTATCTTCCTGAACTTGAGTTGATATGTTGAATGATAAAATGTTGTCCCAATTCATTTCTTTCCAGGTTTTGACCATCGTATAGGCCATTGGAAACCATTCCATTCTAAAATGGGTGTTGGTTTCTTCTCCGTAGAGTTTGCATATCATGTTTTTCAAAATCCTGTAGAGATCTTTCAGGTAGAGATAATGCACATTTCATTCTCTTCGTTTTACTATCCATTCTTCATCCATGAACCAATATTCCATCAGTGTCTTGAAGTCCTTGTGATATATCCTAAATTTTTCTAAGAAGGATTCATCGAGGGAAACAATAGGTTTAGGAGTTTTATATCATATCCTAAGGTCCTCTACTGTGAGAGATGCAATAGGTGCACCAACAAAATTCACTATCATCCTGGTCTCTTTCTGTATGTGCATGAAGCACCATCTCGCATCGTCATTGTAAGGGCGCTCAGGCGAGTTGCAATAACATGTTTCCTGCTAAGTTTGAAATTTCTTTATTCTTCAATGTCCTCGTCCTCGGTCAGAAACTTATCATCACAAAACATTTCATATATCTCCTAACATGTCACATAATTTTCTCTATCATCATGGTTGTTTGTATCTATAATGTTTAAGGATTCTTTTCCTGGAACATTAACAGGACCAAAAATGACTCGGCCCTTTGTTATACGGGTTTTCATTGTGGATAATATGTCACTTGCATAACTAACCATTCAAAATAAAACCACTTATTTGATTTAACTTTAGACAAGAACAAATTTCTAACTTATTCAATATATAGCCTGCTACCCTGAGAAGAAAACCCATGGCAGAACTTCCTCAGTTCTTTTCCTTAAGGGCTATTTCTCAGCTCTTAGTATTTTTCATGATCGGGTTTATACTTATTATGTGTTTCCAAGATTATTATACTATTAACTCCCGCTCAGACTATAGAACAATCAATGTCATGTGTGAAACAACTAAGACCAGGTCAGAGGTGTATCGTTTATCATTAAATTTATTCTTGAGGTGATCAATTATGTATCTCTATCAGTGTACATTAGAAACAATGGGTTTAGGAGAGAAAAAATCCTCTATTGGGAATATTAATTGGGAAAGGTCATTTAAAGAGGACAATTTCCCGACCTTGTCATCATTGATAATTGCAAAACCATTTGTGCAACCTCTCCATATCATTCGACGACGATGATGAGACTGTTTGAGTAAAATAGATCAATAGGATATTGCCACGTACCCACATGTGGTTGATTTATACCATTTTAAAAGTCTTGTGGAATGGTAGGACCCAGTTGGTCCTCATGATGGCTTTAATAACAATCATATATTGAGATTTGAGCACTTAACCATGAGGTCGTTGTCATTGTCGGGATATTTTATTTGCAGGTAAATCTCACATGGTAATTTCCTCGATGACGATGTTATAAATGTGTCATTTACGGTATTTCGGTTTCAAGCACGTTGAAGGGTGGAGAGTAATGTGATGAGGAGGAGGTAAAAGATAAGATTAAATGAATCGAACAAGGAGGAGATGAAGTTTGAAGTTGTCAGTGGTTCCCTTGGCCAGCGTTTGGAGTTTTCACAATAGTGTAGGAGTGGTCTGGAAAGAAAAACCTAAATATTAGTGAAGAGATCCTATTGTCTAGTTTTGATGACCATATGCAAACAGTAAGCTCATGAGTGGATAAATAGCCAGGTAGGTAAAGAGTAGTGTCTTGCCAAAATTTTAGTAGTTTGAGTCCCCAACAAAAGCAATGGCTTTTGTGGGGTTGTTGTGTTCTCACAACAAATAGTGACAACGTGAAACCTCCACATACCACATAATGAACTTGTGCATCCACCAAATCAGTGTAGCTTAATGAAGAAATCTAATTGTTCAAGAATTTACTATTGTGTACCAAATCAATGTAATTTATTGTTCTATTTCCTTCTATTTTACAAGCACTACAATCCTTTTAACTACCTAGCAAGAGATTTATTGTGTGAGCATGATCAATTCACTCAAATTAACTTGGATATATCCACCATCATGCAACTAGAATATTTTTGGTGGAGCTCTCTAAGTTCAACAAAACAAAAACATATGTGTGTAGTTAAAATGCATTACTACTATTGTTTTAATATTTTTTTGTGAATAAAAAGTAACCAACAATGTTATACAATAGGCTATGAAGAATACAATGCTATACAATACAATAGGCTATAAAGAAGGTGGAAGGAATGTTAGTGAATATGCAATTATCAAGCAAAGATTAATTTTGATTAGAGTTGTGGTATTTTTATTACAATTCCCATATTTAAAAGGATGTTACAAGTTGCAATAGTGTGAATGTGATTCCCTAATCAAGAGTTAGCATGAAGTAGGGATACAAGGTCTCCTTGTCGCCATATTTCCTCCTTAGTTCTTATCATTATTATATTACTAAAAACATACAAAGGTAAAGATGAACATAGATCTTCTTAAGATTAGTTGATTAATGTTTGTGTAAGCTACAACAACTGAATATACTAAGTGGATATGTTGCATGGTGCACATATTGAATGACTTTGTACCTCTTTTACTGAAAGATAGTGTGAAAGACATTTACACAAAGCATTTCTTTTTGTAGGTGTGGCCTAATGAGATTTGTATAATTCCTATTAATGACACGTGAGGGATGCAATTGCAATAAAAAGATTCTTCAAAAGAGAAAATGTATGATGGATAAAGAGAACAATGTTGATATGCTATTTTCCCTTTTCCCCATCAAGGTCATGTTTAGGGTGGATGTTGGAGTATATAGATCTAATTTGTCAAGTTTATGGAGCACATCGATGGTTAATTGGGTGGGAATGTGATTTCATAATTGATGGTTTATGGGTAACTAAGATCTAAAACCTATGTATACTTAAGGCCTTGAATCTACAAGATTTGAATATATATTGAGCTTCTTATTGGAAAGTGGTTTCTCCCATTATAGTTTTCTACTATAATATTTGTGTGCTTGAGATGGTGTGTATTGGGATATTTATTTCTCTTTGTTAATTTATTTATGCGTGGGGTTACAACTATG